>BJCM01208610.1:0-10238 GCA_018326385.1 Flaveria bidentis
TATATATATATATATGTTTAACCCATGGAAACTCACCAACTTTCAAAGTTGACCCTTTATTTTTAACATTTTTTAGGTTTGATACTTGAGGATATAGGACTTGGACTTAGTTTAATTGATAATCTTATGTTGTTGTTTATATCTTGTTTGCATTGTAATGACTTATTTGTCTAGTATTATTCAATGAAAAAATGGCTTTTAATATTATTTCAACTTTTTTAATTCCTTGAGCTATGAAAAATCGTTTCTCATTCATCTGCCTTGATGATTCTACAGTCGGTCGAGGTGTGACATCTCCCTTGTGAGCAAGAAATCTTACCCAAGAGTACCTGGAAAAATCATCTGTTATCACAAGATAGAAAGATTTATAGCAAATAATTTAACACTGATTGGGCCAAACAAATCAGTGTGTAACAACTCAAGGGGATTAGATATGCTATTTTTGAGTTTTGGCTTACGTGGTTTCTTATGTTATTTGCCCTTGGCACATGCCATACATTTTTCAGCCACAGAGAAATCTTTTAAAGGTAGTCCCCTAATGAGATTGTTTTTAACTAATTTGTTTATATTTTTGAAATTAACGTGGCCCAATCTACGATGCCATAAGAAAGACTCAAAAGTGGAAGCTTTGCATAAAAGACAACTGGCGGTAGACGTTGACTCCTTTGAACCCATGTTTAGAAGATATGTGTCATTCTTTCTTAGCGCCCGCATGAGTACCATCTGATCTGGAATATCAATCTCAGATTTTAAAAAGAGGCATTCATTGGACTTAAACAAGACCAGAATGTCTTTATCACAAATCTGAGAGACACTGAACAGATTAAACGCAAGCTCAGGTACATAGTTGACTTTTTTTACAGTAAGAGAACTGTTGAAAACTTCTCCTTGACCAATCATTTTCCCTCCTTTCTTGTCGCCGGAAAATGCGACGTAACCTCCATTGATTATTCGATAATTGGTCAAGAGATATTTTAGGCCCGTCATGTGTCTGGAGCATCCACTATCAACATGCCAGACACTATTTTCAACTTTAATGGATGACTTTTGCATGAACATCAAAGAACAGATTAACCAGGTGAAACAGAAACCCAAGTTTAAACAACTTTGGGTTTAGGAGAGACTGGTTTCTTACAAAAGAAATTATTAACCAATTTAGTCAACCTATTCCCAAATGAATTCCTATTAACATGTCTATGTTGAAGATCAGGACAATGTTTAACTACATGATCATATTTACCACATCGAAAACAGTGTGGTTTTAATCTAGGTCTGTTATGCAATAAGGTAGGAATTTTATCAATGTATATTTCCTCATCACATTCAGATAATCTAGAATTAACATCATTGTATGTCTCATACATGTCTCTAGATCTGTTTTTTTTGTATTTGAAAAAGAATGATTATTTACAAAAGAATTGTCATCTGGAATACATGTAGTACTAGTACCACTAGTACTTGCTTCAGATGATGACGTTACCCTCTCATTGGATAAAGACATATGAGTTGGGGTAAAAGGTGGAATAGGATGAGAAAAGAATTTTTCAAAACAATTAGTTTTATTTCTCGTTACTCTTTACGGTGGAATCATTACAAACTATATAATATAAAGAAAAAACAAAAACATCACTAGAACACGATGAGACAAAGTCAGTTACAGATTCACTATAAACAAAAATAGAATTTAAACTAGATTTATGATCTAAGACAGAATGTTGAGACTCAGGTGTACTATGACTAGTGCATCCAAGCCAGCTAGTCGGTCCAAAATCGTAGTCCTCACGAACATGCTTAAAGTTCACACCTTCTAAACCTGCAAACATACTGTTAGTATCTATTATGATCAAATCATTAAAGGATGGCGAACAAGCATAGGAGAATAGTCGTAAGTACTAGTTAGAGGATAGACCTTAGTATTTTAATATCCCAAACCAGTTTTAATCCTACCCCCCCCCCCCTTTTGATATTTACATAAGTCATCATATTTCATCCCCGAATTAGACCATTTATCGAGCTTTGACTGAAGTTTGCTCGTTTCAAATTAAGCAAGTGCAACCCTTTCGGTCAAAGTGTTAATCTTAATATTTCTTTACAAAAATATTCGTTTTAAGTGATCATTTCCTTTCAAGGCCTCGTTTAATTAAAAAAATATTTAGACTCATTTATTTTAAGTTCCTCATTAATTCGTTTTAAATCATTTTCATTATCAATTAATAATCGAATAGCTTTATAAACCCCAAATAACCTTATTTTACATGCTGAAGAGTACATATCTTGAATTACCTCATAAGGAAGTCCCAACACCACCTTTTTTGCTGCTAAGGCTTTCTTGCATTGGCACACCGGAGTACTCAACAAGTTTTCCTCAACAGTGGAAGCAACATCATCTTTTTCTCTTTCTTGCTTAGTGGGTTGACTTCCTTCCTTCCTCATCTCTTCAACTTTACTTTCCTTCAATTTCTCATCCTCCTTTACCTTCACTCACTCTTTAGCTTCATTTTCTTTCAACCTCTCATCCTCCTTCACTTTCATAGACTCCTCAACTTCATCCCTAAGTTCTTTGAATAGATCAAAATCATCCTCACAATCCACCTTCCTCTTTCCTTCTATAATTTCAGCCACCAGCGCTTGGTTAATCTCTTCTCTCGTCTCTTCAGCTTCAGCACTCCAATCAAAATTAGAAATCAAAGTTGTCTCTTTCTTGTGACTCAAATCCTCTTTACTCCCGTTTGAAACTAGTCATGGAACACCTGAATTACTTGGACCAGTGACGATTGGCAATGGACATTCACATTTGAAGTGTCCAAAATGTTTGCAATTAAAAACCTCAGCTTAGACTTGTCAAATCCTAGTTTGGAGTTAGAGTTTTGACTTTTGAAATTCTTTCTTCCAGTGCGCTCCATGAATCTTCATTCTCTAAGCGTCAACATTGCCATTTTCCATTGAATGTCAGTCTCTTCAAGATCATCAGGGTCCACCTAATACATATTTTCCATCGTCATCCCTTAGCCTTTCAACTCCCCCGCCACTAAGGCTTCATAACTCTGAACAAACATACCAAAAAGAGCCATTGTCTCGAATAGGACTGAAGTTTCAACATTTGCTTTCAAGTTACCCTGATCTCTCCAGCAATACCACAACCTCCAAAATAATCACCAGTATTCACTCCGCCTTGACAAGATGCCGGCATTGGAGAGCTTGAAGCAGAAGACAATAATGTAGCATTTTGAGTGAAACCAGATGTAGGCGTCATGGTTTGGTTGAATTCCTTTCTTTTCATGTCTAACTCGAACAATTTAAGCTTATTGATGATGTCCATAAGCTTGTAGTCAGTGAAACCTCTTTCTTTCTTTAGCATTCAAACTTGTAGGCCCCACTGAGGTGGGAGAGAGTCTAGTAACCTATTTATTTGCTCACTATTGAAGAGTTTTTCATCGTATTTCTTCAATGTGTTTGAAACTGTCAGAAAACTATTAGTGAGATCTATGAGACTCTCGTTCTTGTATCCCACAAAGATGTTGAATTCCTTCTCAGCTTGAATACTCTTGTCTTTCATCATCTCGTCGTTACCATCATAGAACTCACACAGTGCATCGAAGAGAGACTTAGTGTTCTAATGCTTAACAAATCGATTGTAGATGTCAGGTGCAAGACATAGAGTTAATGCTCCAAAAGCTTTCTGGTCTCGATCAGTCAGCTTTAAATCCTTCTCGTTGAATGTGGTTGGGTCCTTGTTTTGAGTTACAACAGCACCAACAGTGACAGTTGGAATGTGTGGACCAGAAATGATAGATTCCCATTGATTGTGGTCGGTGTAGAACAAAAAGGCTTTGAGACATCTCTTCCAATCTTTGAAGTTATCCCCGTTTATGAGTCTTGAAGGTCTGTTGGGGGCTACACTCTCAAGATTTGCAAGGGTGAGAGAAGTCATCTTAGACATACTGGTTTCGCAGAAGAAGATCTAGTTTCGCAAAAAAAATGGCAGTTTCGCAGAACAATTTCGCAGAGAAAGCTAGTTTCGCTAAGTTGTTGTTGTTTCGTAGACAATTTCGGTAGCAGTTTCGCTAGCTGAATGCTTGAAATTGCTTAGTTTTGCTAACAGTTTCGCATGAAAAAATCTTGAACTTTCGTTCAATGGTACTTTCGACAGCAATTTTGCTTATAATAAGCACACAAGCACTATTGAACTTTCGTTCAATGAAACTAGTTTTGCTAGAATGTTGAAAACAACTTCATTGTGGATAACACTGGTAGTTTTGCTGGAAAATCAATACAGTTTCGCTGGATGAATTGCTAGTTTCGCTGGATGAAGGTGAAAAGCTTTTCCAACATGAAATCAATCTGAAATCACCAAAATCTCAATGGATTTGAGATCTGATGATTAACAGAGCTTTCCCAACCAAAAACAAACAAATTTCAATCAAATTCCATATCAATAATACTCAAATTTGATCTGGAATTGATGAAATATTGATATTAAACAAAAACAACCAAAAACCTCAACAAATTATAAGCACTAAGGCTCTGATACCATATTGTTGGTCCATTTGATCGATTTGTAGTACAAATGAGATGTTAATTCATTCAATATCATATACAATAAAGAGATAACAAAGATGAATAACAATAAGAACAATCTCAATGTCAACAACTAAGAATAATAATGATCAATACCATCAATAGTAATAAAGCACAAGTATATTAATGAATAACTGCTTACAAAAGGCTCTTGCAACAATGATGAACGACTAGGGTTTTTGCTAGGATGCCCAACAATGAAGAAAATCAAAAACTAAACAAAATAAATAACATTCAAAAGTAAACTAACATTAAACCTATTACAAAGTAATATAAACATAATCTAATCTAAAGTGAGTCCAACCTATACTTGATCTTCAATTTGTTTATACAAATGCTTGCTAACTTGGACTCCTTAGATTATTATATGTTTTCTAGATATTACTAGAGCTCCCACTTCCCCTGAGGAGAAAACCACTCCCATATCTTTAAGAATCAGTGTTGAGGTTCCTCATGCTCAGCCTGATGAGATCATTAGCCCAAAGCCTTATGCCTTCACTCTAAGTCTCAACACTCAAGTGAACAACCTTTAGGAGAAAGCTACCATCCCCAGCCTTTAGATTTAAACTAACCCATTTCCATCCTTGACTTCTATGATGATGAAGACTTGGGATTTATTGAGTACCATGAATCTCTCTTTTTTTCCCCTACTCAAAGAGAGATGAGTGCTCTTACCTCTCTCCTATCTAGCCCACATCATCCACCATTCAGTGAGGTGGATCTCCCTAAACATGTTCATGACGTCCATATGGAAGAGGCTCTCACTTCTGCAAGTGATTACATTACTAAGACCTCAACCATGACAACTCAACCCACTAACATTTCTTTTGGAGGAAAACCAACAGCCCAGAACCTGATGCTGGTGGTGAAACTAAGGACTTTGGTCCAATGATCTCATCCCCAAATGACTCTTCTCATAAATATGAGGGTAATTTAAGATAAAAGGTGCAAAAATTGTCCAAAATTGCACCTATTTAGTCTCTAAGGTTAGTCACCTTGAATCTCAAGTGACTACCTTACAAAATAGGGTCACTGATTAGCAACTTGAGATATCCTATCTCAAGGAGAAACTAGCTGGGAGACCTTTAAGAAGAGCTCAATCAGGAACACAAGAACCTATGGATGTGATTGACCTAACTTCTAGCTCACCTATGCAAATGGGCGATGCTACCAAAAAGGGGGAGAAAGTCATTACAATCACAGAACCTGGGAGTTCTTCACAGAGTATGGACACTGAGGACTCACCATCCTCACTTGCAGTTGTTCATACTCAGCAACTTCCTCAAGTTCACTTTGATGTGTACTCTACAAACTCTTTCATTTAGAGTCTCTTTGAGGAAGGCATACCAGGGGTTGTGTCATCTCCACCTCAAGGAACTTCCAACTACATCATAGGGTGGAGGTATAATGCTGATAGATGAGCCCTTGTTCTACAAAGAATTCAAGGGCAACAAGAGGTCTTCAATTTTCAGACCTTGAACTACTATGAAGGTCTTGACCTTATCAACATGCCACTTGTCAACCCAAGCCAATCTAGACAAGTTGGAAAGTTGGCTCAAAGGATTCAAGACAGGATTACTAAAGAGTTCAGCCTTAAAAGGAGACAAAGTCAATCAGGTAATGTCATTGGTCAACCGGATGTTAAGGCAAACCTTGAGATTAGCTTCAAAGTGAAAACCTTGACTGAAGGCCCAGTCATACAGCTTGAGAGCCTTGTTTCACTAATAACTGCTTCAAAAATCCATTCCCTTGATGAGACACCTGCTGGTGAAGGTGTATCTCAACCTCTATCTGACCAGAGCATGGATGCTACACCAAGCAATAAAGGATAAAGCTCTTTCCACTCTGAGTCACACGGGTCTGTTGGTGATAAAGGGAAAAGGATTCTAACTCCCAAAGAGATTAAGTAGGGGAGAGAGAGAGAGAGAGATGAGAGAGAGAGAGAGGAAAAGGAAGCTAAAGGGAGAAAGTTCTTTTGTTGTTTCTGCTGGCTTCATGAAAGCTATAATCAGGGTTGCCCCAGACCAAATACTCAAGACGATGAGTTAAGGGCAATCAGGATTACTTGCTTACAGACCAAGAACTATGATATTGATAATTTCATCTCCCTTCCCTTAGAAGAATTGAATGAACTAGCTGACATGGAAATATCAAGAGAGAAGAAGGAAGCAGAGGATGCAAGTTTCCTTCTTTAGATCAAGGAGGAAAAAAGACTGAAAAGGCTCTACAAACATGTCTCTACTCTTTCACCAGTTCAAGAAAGCCCTGTGCAAGAGATTGTGGCACCACAAGAACCTCAGGTAGATAAAGAAACTGATAGGATCAACATGATCAACTACTTGAGTGCCACATATCTCTACCAGGCATCTATACTTATTCCCTTATCATTTGAGTACATTGAGTTTGAGTATCTCAAGCAACTTGAACTTCAAGTGCTCAAAGAACAAAAGGCAACTAGAAGAAAGATGAGGGAAGAAGCTACAAAGTCAAGAGCCATCATCCAAAGAAGTATGAAGAAGTCTGTTAATAGACAAAGGATGATAAGCTTCTTGAAGTTATATGGATTCTCTAAAAGGAGACTTGGTCCTATGTCTCTATCTATAATGGATGAGCATATAAGGGTGATCAAACAGAAGATCAACAGAAGAGAGCTTATTGACTTACACTCCCCACCAAGTCAAGCTCCTCCTAAAGTTAAGGTTAAGGTTGAACAATTTAAGACAACACAACCTAGACCTTAAGTTGAATCTCAGCAATCTTCAGCTTCTAATCCACAACAGCAGGGTAAACCTTCCTCTCCTTCTAAATTTGTGAGGGAGATAGACCCAACTGAGAAAGACAAAGATGATCAACAAGGTGTTGTAGGCCAGTCTTCTCAGTTAAAAGGTTCAAAGAGGAAGACAATGATGGCTTCTAGACCAAATTCCAAGAAAAAGAATAAGTCAGAGTCATCCACTTCTAGACCTCAAGATGAATCAGATCATCCTGAGAAGGTGCATGAAGAGGTTGCTCCACCAAATCCAATTCAAGTAGTTCCTCTAGCATCAGGAAGACCTATCTTATCCTAGACTTACATTACTAATCTAGAGAGATGGCATGTAATCAGACATCAAGGTATTGAAGATGTCTAAACATAGCAAGACATGTTCAATTTACCTCTCCATATCTCTTTGAGATGAGAAGACACTATGAGAATTTGAGTGATCCTGACGATATTATGAAAAAAGGATTGGTCATCATCATGATCAGCACTGTTGATAAGTCTTCAAATGTTTTGGTAGCATCATCCTAGGTGGAGTTTGTAAGGTTCTGTATAAGGCTGATGCATCCAAAATATCCAATAACATCCAAAAGTCTATCCTTCATGGATGCATTAAGTGTTGAGTAGAATGTTTCGGAAGTTTTACACCATGCACTAGAAAATATTCTAAGTGTAAAATCTTCCGAAGCCAAGACCAACATCTTCCGAAGCTTTAAGTGAAGTCTTCCAAAGCTTCAAGGACAAGTCTTCCAAAGCCAAGAAGTGAAGACTGATTATCTTCCGAAGACTTTTGAAGACATGTTTTTATTTTATGTACTTTAGCATAAAGTTGAACCACCTTTGTGTTGCAACTCTATTGACTCACTAACTTTCACAAGTTGGTGAAAAGATCCATGCTTTTGGTAACTATACATTGAGGTCTTGAGTCTTTTAGTTTCCACTTTATGTACTTTTATCCTTTTTGTAATATAATAGGATGTGAGCTATGGTATGTCATAGTCACTAGTCAAAAGGCAATCTGCTTTTTGACTCTATATTGATTTTGTTGTTGTCTAGATAATGTATCCAACTAGCCTTTAAAGTATGGTCGGTTGTAGGATGTAGTATAAGTATCACAGGTCTTTGTAACTTATCTCTATGCTTGTACACTTTTAAAAGAACTTGAGAGAAATATACAACATCCTTGAAAACCAAAAACACTTGTGTTGTTTCTGTTCTTGTTCTATCTCATATTTGCTAGTATTTTAAGTGTCAATCTTATGTTACCAGTTCCCTATTTGATTTGTTAAGTGTTCTAATCTATCTCTTCTCATTGTGTGTTGTATTGTAAGTGACCAGAACTCCCTTTAAACGGTAATGCAATGGTTACCAAGTTGACATACCTCATAGACATGTTATCATTTCATCCACTATAAAACAAAAAATGCTTGCAATGCATCAATATTTTGCTTTCGGGATCCACGATAAAGTTAATCAATTCTCTTTGATCCTAAATTCAAGGAGGTTATTCCAATACTTTTTAGTAGTTGTATATACAATGACTAAAAGTGAAAGACTAATATTCATACATTCAACAAAAACACTTAGATGTGACTGTTGTGAGAATATACATAATGTAAAAAAAATCAAGGTGAATCATACATTTCAGATATTAGGGTATGTGTTACATTTCCATCTTTGTTTACTAGAGGTGCCCAGTATATGTTGCAAAACTATTTAGACTCAATGTCTATTTGTAAATGGTTTAGATACCTTGATTTTTTTCATCACTATTACGTGTAATCTAAAGTGACCTGAAGTTTGCAGATTCCTTAAAGATACAACTCTTAATCCTAAAGATAGACCTAATATATTATGTAGTTTATTTAAAGATTTAAAAGACAAGGCTATCTTGGGTAAAGCTCAAGCACGTATGATACATTATATTACAATTTTATAATATGTAAATTTCAATTTATATATCGTTTATAAAATTGATCTTATTTTATCACTTATTTCATCCATTTTTATTTTTATTTATGTAGTTGCTTACATGGTCGAGTTTCAAAATGCGGTCTACCACATGCTCATATTTGTTATTCATGCACAGTGATCACAAGCTTCCTACCACTAATTATATTGATTATTTATTTTTGTTTAGATACCAGACAAGAAAGAAGATCTATATTTATATTATCTTATTAGTGAGTTTATGATCCATGGTTCATGTGGTCCTTATAATATTAGTTTTCCGTGCATTATCGATAACAAGTGTTTAGAAAATTTCCTAAATATTCTATAGACGCCCAAGGAGCATGGTTCTTGCATATAGAAGACGAGATAAAAGTTTCTATGTTGAAAAATCTAGAGTTTGATTAGATAAAAGGAGGATGGTTCCTTATAAGATTCTTTTGAAAAAATATAAGGCTCACGTTAATGTTGAGTGGTGCCACCAAGCTTTATTTATAAAATATTTGTTCAAGTATATCAACAAAGGTCTTAACAGAGCTAATGTATCTATTGTTGCAGGATCGTTGAAGGGGGTCAGTTACAACACAACAACACAAAGAGGAGATTAACTAAACTTAATCAAATAGTAAACTGAATTAACCAAGGTAAGACACTAAGAACACAAGTAATCTAAGAGACAGAACACAAAGAACACAAGTGTATGGTTTTCAAGAATGCAGTATATTGTTTTCTCTATGTTCTATTACAAGTGTTACAAAGCATAATAGAAAGATACAAGAACATGAGATACTTATACTACATCCTACAGCCGGCTATACTTTGAAAGCCAACTGGATACAATTGACTAGACACAAACAAAATCAATTGTAGAGTCAAAAGGCAGATTGCCTTTTGACTTATGACTATGACATGCCATAGCTCACATCCTTATCTATTACAAAAAGGATAA
>BJCM01208615.1:0-14994 GCA_018326385.1 Flaveria bidentis
CTTGCCAAGAGTCATGATTCTTATGTTGTAACGAGCTTGTAATCATTAGGTTTTATCAATGAAACCATTTTATTATAGTTCGTGTTATTGTTTGTCTCTTGGTTTTGGTTTTGTTTCCTTCCGTCAAGAACACGCTCAGATGTCTACCGATCTAGCGACTCCACAGGTTCGTAACCCACCTTTGTTTTGATCACAGATGTTTGAGTGGGAGGATGATGCAAGAATGGTTTTAAAGTTATGCCCTTCAATAGCATACTTCTTTTCTTTAGCCTAAGCTATTACTAGCTAGGCTTGAGTCTTAGTTAACTTAGAATCTAAATCTTTGATTTGAGCCCTATAATTGGAGTGTTCATGTTTTAAAGATGACACACTTTTCTCTAACTCTTCAATTTTCATTTATAGTTAGATTCTAACAGTTTAAAATAAGATTTTAGGATGTTTAAAGACTTAATATCAGATTTGATTTCCATGTTATAGTCCTGATACCGTTTGACTTTAGAAATACAAGCTAGAGTATAGAGGTGTTCATATACCTAGCTGACATCAGTTCTAACCACGAGTGCTTGAGCAAGAGTCACATCTTGCTGCATAAAGTTCTAGTCAACTTCTTGAGCAACAACAGTTTGTTGTTTACTTGACTTTGTAGCAGCTTTAGATGTGACATGATGTGGAGGTTTGAGTGGCTCCTAGATTAGATTTAGGAGCTTTGAATTCCTAAGCAAAATAACCAAGTTGATTGCAGTTGTAACACTTGGCGTTGGTTTTGTCAAACTCGAATTTGCTATTGATTGGGTTTTGAGAGTACTACCTTCCATTTCTTTTAAAGAACTTCTTTGCTCTATAAGTCAACATAGCGGTTTGTTGAACGATGTCCATGTATTCAACATCATCTAGGTTGAAGCATTTTAGATCATCAAAGCAAAACTAAAAGTCACTAAAATGCTCAATTTCTATAACAAAGGCATAATTGTCTAGGAAGGGACTTGATTGTGCCTATTAAGACCTTGGTGTCTCAGGAAAAGTGATGTATGGCCCAGAAGAGCATGATTTCTACTAAGAGTAAGTCAGGTACTGCTGGGGCTAGGGGGTCTTAATCCTTTAGCAATAACTAATGCATTGCTAGCAGAAGGACTAGAGGTTCTGCTCATCTGATAGCCTCTCTAAGTCTCCATCTATACTTGAAATCTATCAAATAGTTCTGTTATTATGAGAGTGTTCAAATTCTCTGTTCTCTTGATAGGGACACAGTAAAAAGTCCACTATTGAGGAAGTGTACTCATGAACTTCCATGATAGATCTCTCTTCTGAAGAGTCACTCTTACAAACTGAAGTGATGAACTAAGATCTATATACCTGAAATATTGCTAGCTGAGGGTCTCTCCAGCAATATAGGTGAAGTTTCCGAACTGCTGCTTCATGGAATCTGTAGGACTGGTGAAGGGTGGTCACTTACAACACAACAACACAAAGAGGAGAACAAACTTAACTTAATTAAACAATAAACTGGATTAACTACAATAGATGATACTAAAAACACAAGTAAGTAAGAGACAAAACAAGAGAACAAGATACACAAGTAGATGGTTTTCAAGATTGTAGTATATTGCTTTCTTAAGTTCTATTACAAGTGTTACAAAGCATAAAATAAATTTACAAGAACATAAGATAGTTATATTATATCCTACAGCCGGCCATACATTGATGGCCAGCTGGATACAATTGACTAGACACAACACAAAATCAATTATAGAGTCAAAAAGCAGATTGCCTTTTGACTAGTGACTATGACATGCCAAAGCTCACATCCTTTTCTGTTAGAAAAAGGATAAAGTACATGAAGTAGAAAGTTACAGACTCAAGACCTCAATGTACAGTTACCAAAAGCATGGACCTTTTCACTAACTCATGCAAGTTGGTGACTTAACAGAGTTACAACGAAAAGAGGGTCCAGCTTTATGGAAAAGTAAATCAGATAAAGCATGTTATTAAAAGTCTTCGGAAGAAATCTGTCTTCAAGTGTTGGCTTCGGAAGACTTTGTCTATTGAAGCTTCGGAAGACTTCTTCTTTGGCTTCAGAAGATATTGCTCTTGGCTTCGGAAGATTTCACCCTTAGAATATTTCTGTTGCATGTGTGAAACTTCCAAAGCATTCTTCTTCAATGTACTTGTGCAGCATGCAGGAAAGACTTTGGGTATTTGGGTTGCATCAGCTTCTTCATACAATCTCTACAAACTCCCCTTAGGCTGATGCTACCAAAACACTAGTAGACTTCAGATATTGACAGTCCTAATCAGAATAATGACCATCCCTTTCTGCATGAGATGATCAGGATCCCTCAGACTGTCAAAATGTCTTTTCATGTCAAAGAGATCATATAGAGGCAACTAAAACATGTCTTCCCATGTGTAGATGTTTTCAGTGCCTTGATTCCTAATGACATGCCATCTTTCAGGATTTGTGGTATATGTCCAGGACAAGATGGGTCTTCCTGATGCTAGAGGATTTGTTTGAATGGGAGTTGATGTAGCATCCTCTAGCTGCACATCCTTAGGATGTTCTGATTCACCTTGAGGTTTAGAAAAGGATGCAACCTTCTTCTTCTTTGGCTTTGGCTTTGAAGCCATCCTTTTCTTTCTCCTTATTACTTTTAACTGAGAAGACTGGCATGCAACACCTGATTGATCTTAATTGTCTTTCTTAGTTGGGTCTTCCTCTCTCACAGGTTCAGAAAGAGAGGGAGGTTGACCCTGCTGTGGATCAGAAGATGAAGCTTGCTGAGATTCAGCAAGAGGTCCAAGTTGTATTGTCTCTGGTTGTTCAACCTTAACCTCCACTTCAGGTGGGGCTTGACTTGGAGGGGAGTTTAAGTCAATCAACTCTTCATTCTTTATCTTCTACTTGATCACCCTGATATGCTCATCCATAGTGGATAGAGACATGGGGCCAAGTCTCCTTCCGGAGAATCAATACAGCTTCAAGAAGCTCATCATCCTCTTCCTATCTACGGACTTCTTCATGCTCTTTTGGATGATGTCTCTTGACTTAGCAGCTTCTTCCCTTAGCTTCCTTTTGGTTTTCTTTCTTTCCTTGACTATCTCAAGTTCAAGTTGTTTAAGATACTCAAACTCAACATAGTCATAGGATAAGGGAAGAAAGGCATCTGCCTGATAGAGGCCTGTGACACTCAGGTAGTTGATCATTTTGATCTTGTCTTCTTATTTATCTACCTGAGGTTCTTGTTGAACCACATCCTCATGTGCAGGACTTTCTTGAACTGGGGAGAGAGTAGGCACATGCTTGAACAATCTTTTCTTTCTTCTGTCTTCGTTGATTTGTACCAGTAGCTTTGCATCTTCTGCCTCTTTCTTCTCCCTTACCTTTCCATGTCAACCAGTTCATTCAATTCTTCTAAGGGGAGAGAAATGACTTTGTCAATGTCATAGTTCCTAGTCTGCAAGTAGTTGATCCTGACTGACCTCAACTCATCATCCTGAGTATTTGGTCTAGGGGCAGCCCTGATTGTAGTCTCCATGAGTCTTCCAGATCCAAACGAGGAACTTTCTCCCCTCAGCTTCCTTTTCCTCTCTCTCTCTCTCTCTCTCCTCAATCTCCTCGGATGTCATCTTTCTTTTCCCTTTGTCACTCACAAACCTTTGTGACTCAAGGTGGAGAGAGCTTTGGCCTTCATTTCTTGATGTAGCATCTGAGCTCTGGCCAGAGAGAGGTTGAGAAGCACCTTCACCAGCAGGTGTCTCAAAAAGGGTATGGATCTCTGCAGCAGTTAATGTTGATGGGACAGGGCTCTCAGATTTTGCCACTGGGCCTTCAGTCAAGGTTTCCTATATGAAACTAATCTTAGGGTCTGCCTCAACATCCAGTTGACCGCATGGCATTACCTAATTGCCTTAGTCTTCTTCTGAAGCTGAACTCTGCAATGATCCTGTCCTGGATTCTTTGAGCCATCCTATTAGCTTGTCTTGATTAGCTTGGATTGACAAGTGGCATTATGACTAGACCTAGACTTTCATAGAAGTTCAAGGTGTGAAAATTGAAGATCTCTTGCTGCCCTTGAACTCTAAGAATGATAAGGGCTTTTCTATTTTTGTCATACCTCCACCCAATGATGTGATTTGAAGTTGGTGGTGATGACATAGCCCTTGGTATCCCTTCCTCAAACAGAATCTGTATTAAGGATTCTATAGAGTCCATATCAATATGAACTTGAGGAGGCTATTGAGTATGCAAAATTGCAAGTGAGGAAGTTAAGTCCTCAATGTCCATACTCTTTGAAGAACTCCCCGATTTTATGATAGTAATGACTTTCTCCCCCTTTTTGGTAGCATCACCCACTTACATAGGTGAGCTAGGAGTTAGGTCAATCACACTCACAGGTTCTTGTGTTCCTGGTTGAGCTCCTCTTAAAGGTCTCCCAGCTAGTTTTTCCTTAAGATATGAAATCTCAAGTTGCTGATCATTGACCCTGTTTTGCAAGGTAGTCACTTGAGATTCAAGGTGACTAACCATGTAGACTAAATAGGTGCATGTTTTAGATAGTTTTTGCACCTTTAGTCTTAGATTCCCCTCATCTTCATCTGAAGAATCATTGGGGGATGAGATGATTGGAGCAGAGTCCTCTCTCTCATCACCAGCTTCAGGTTCTTGGCTGCTGGTTTTTCTCTGCTCATTGACAGCCTCAGTTGAGGAGTCAGTGGGCTGAGTTACCATGGTTGAGGTCTTAATGATGTAATCACTTGCAAAAGTGAGAGGCTCTTCCATATGGACATCCTGAACAGGTTCGGAAGTGTCCACCTCAGTAGTAGGTGACTAATGTGGGATAGAAATAGAAGACTCAGGAGGATTCATCTCTCTTTGAGTAGGGAAAAAGAAGAGAGAGTCATGATACTCACTAAAACCTAGATCTTCATCAGTATAGAAGTTAAGGTTGGGGATTGGTTGGTTTAGATCTAAATGCTGAGGGTGGTAACTGTCCCCTGAAGGTTGATCACTTGAGTGTTGAGACTCAGAGTGATGGCTTAAGGCAGTTTGGCTTATGAGCTCATCAGGCTGAACATGAGGAACCTCAGCACTGATCATAGAAGGAATGGGAGTGGTTTGCTCCTCAGGAGAAGTGGGAGCTCCAGTGTCCACTTCTTCCAGTATAGGTGAGTGTATAGGGGCCTGCATAGACTGAATAGTCTGAGTAGGGGTATTTTTGTGTTTTCTTTGGTAGGTGAGGGTGATTTGTGGCTGTTGAGGTGGTTGGGAAGTAGAAGGTGTGGGTTCAACACTAGCTGGTGCTAATAGGTTGTCACTTTAAGCAATGAGCTCTAACATTTTTGGGATCAGGGTTGTTTCTACCCTAGAGAATCCAACAGTGGGCTTTCTCAGTATTTTAAAGATGTCGGGCTTCATCTGTCCCAACTTAAGAATATTACATATTCCCCTTAACTATGAGCCTAGTTTGCAGTTAAGTATGTATTAAGCATATCTAGGGAACATATAATACTCTAAGGAGTTCAAGTTTGCAAGCAGATTAGTATAAACAAACTGAGAATACCAGAACTTGACTACCTGAACCATCCCATGGACAATGAAGGAGAGATCTTCAGGAATCTGGTCCCATCCACCATGCTTGTTTGATAAGTCGTGGATAACCACATAGAGCAGGAATTTCCATTGGGATGAGACCTTCCCTTTCCTGAAGGTCTTGACAGAATAAACTCCCTCATATCACATCTGCACAAAGGACTGGTTAACAACTTCCTTGGGAAAGTACACCTCACCTTCTTCATCATCCAGCTGAAGATGCATGTTGATGATGGCCGGAGTGATGAAGATTGTTCTCCCATGCACTGTGGTAGATAGTGCCTTCTCCCCATCCATGATGGCCTCTTAGCAAGTCTTCTAGAATTCTAGCAAATGATCCTCATATAGTGGAGGATCAATGGTTAGGGAGGTGAATTTGTTCGACAGAGCTAAGAAACAGCAAACCTTTGAGAAATGTGGATCTTTCTTAGAGCTTAACAGAGGAACCTGATTATGTTGTGTGTGTAACTGCATGGTAAAGTTTGGATCATTTCTATGATGAGAGTTAGCCATTTTGAGATAGCTTAAGGATGAAGAAAGAAGAAAGAAAGAAATTTCAGAGAGAAATTTGGGTTTTAGGTCTGGAGGAAGAAGGAGA
This sequence comes from Flaveria bidentis, assembly GCA_018326385.1. Taxonomy (NCBI): domain Eukaryota; kingdom Viridiplantae; phylum Streptophyta; class Magnoliopsida; order Asterales; family Asteraceae; genus Flaveria; species Flaveria bidentis. Next base: position 6,186 of record BJCM01208615.1, read on the forward strand.
TGATAGAAAGAGGGGGAACTATTGGGTTTATATGTGAAAAAGGATTTCAGATAAAGTTTAATGAAAGATGATAAACTTTGAAATCTGAATGTCGGTCCCACCTCTGAAAAAGTAGTTTACTTTTGCTCAAAAAGTAGTTTTCTTGGAAGTCAAAAAGCTTCCGAAGGTAAATTATCTTCGGAAGTTTTTTTAATGAAAAAGCTTTTGAAGCTAAAAATGACTTTGGAAGATTTTCCTAAGAGTTGTGAAAATTTTGCTTTGGAAGAAAAATTAAGACTTGAATGCTTTGTCCAGATGAACAAAGCTTCCAAGAGTTAATTTGCTTCGAAAGATAATGGTCCTTGAAAACATATAAGTGTCTGAGACAAACATTTAACCTTCGGAAGATATTTCAGAAATTTTTCCAAAGCTAAATTTCTTAGACAGTTATTTGTTTTGAAGGCATGATTTTCTTCCGAAGATAAAACCATATCTTCCGAAGGATAAAAATTTTTAAAAAATCTAAGGAAAGTCTTCAAAAATATTTTCATCCAAAGAAAACAACAGCTTATGAAAGTGATGAACTAGACAACTTAGGACACATAGATTATAAGAAATAATAAGAATTAGTTTTAAGAAAAACTACTCAAAGTTTATCATCCCAATAGTTGATATTAGATATTTAAATCTCTGTTCATCAAAAGCTTTTGTAAACAGATCAGCATATTGTTCATTTGTGTGAACTTTGACTAGTTTAATTAATCATTTTTCATAATTATCTCTTATTAAATGATACATGATGTTGATATGTTTAGTCCTTGAATGCTGCACAGGATTCTCTGTGCTAGAAATAGCATTGTTGTTGTCTATGTGAATGGGAGTCTCCTTGAAGTTTAACCCATAGTCCAGCATCTGATTCTTAATCCAAAACACTAGAGCACAGCAGCTTGCAGCAACAATGTATTGAATAGCTTCAGCAGTTGATGCAGAGACACATGATTGTTTCTTGCATTGCCATGAGACAACCCTTCCACCAAGAAACTAACATCCCCAAGATGTGGACTTTGCAGTCATGTTGCAAACACCATAATCACTACTTGTATATGCATACAGATTAAAGTTAGAATTCTTAAGATACCACAGACCAAGTGTTGAAGCACCTTTGAGGTGAATTATTTTGACAGTAATAAGGTGAGACTCTTAGGGTTGGCTTGATATCTTGCACAAATGCAAGTGGCAAACATAATATCAGGCCTGCTAGCTGTAAGACACATAAAAGACCCAATCATAGCCCTGTATAAGTGTTCATCTACACACTCCCCCTCAAGATCTGGTCCAAGAGAGTGGTTTTTAGCTATGGGTGTGTTAGCAATCTTACAATCAGTCATGTTGAACCTCTTGAGTATGTCTTGAACATACTTTGACTGACTAATGAAGATGCCATCTTCAACTTGCTTCACTTGAATTCCCAGAAAGAAATTGAGTTCCCCCATGGCAATCATTTCAAATCTGTCCTTCATTAGCTTCTCAAGTCTCAAGCACACTTTACATCAAGTTGATAGACCTTGAAGTTCTTGGATGCAGCAAATGCCATGAATATCCTAACAGCTTCCAGTCTTGCTACAAGAGCAAAGACATCAGTGTAGTCAATCCCTTCTTCTTGTGTGTACCCTTGAACAACTAGTATAGCTTTGTTCGTGATGATAATGCCTCTATCATCCTTCTTGATCCTAAACACCTATTTGGTTCCAATGGTAGTCTTCCCATAAGGAAGAAGACAAAGGTTCCAAACTTTCTGCCTTTTGAATTGAAGTAGCTCCTCTTGCATAGCTTCAACACAACTTCCATCCTTTAGAGCCTCATCAACTTTCTTTGGCTCTATCTGGGATAAGAAACAAGAATGAAGACAAACATTTGCTTCATGGGTTTGTCCACTTGTTCTTACCCCTGTGACAACATCTCTAGTGATGTTTGTGGTAGGGTGACACTTGTGGATCCTTAGCTAAGGGATCACAACAAGTTGTTGAGAGAAATCTAAATTTGAAAATTTTAGATCTGGAATAGATGTTTCACCTACTACATCAGCACACTTATCAAGAGAAACTTGATCCAATGAGTGTTTGACATCATTGATCTTGTCATCTATGGAGTGGTTATCAACATTAAGAAATTCTTGATCACTGTCACCACCACCATTGTATTCTTCTACATTTGAAGCATCTTTATCTGGTTGTAAAGCCTCTGAGCTGGAATTTGAAGGCATCCTAGATGTATCAGTTGAGTGTGTCATTGTGGTGGTGATAGAAACCTCATTTGCAGAAGTAGTTCTAACTAGAGCTGAAGATGTATAGCATGAAGGTCTTCTTAGCTCAAATCTTGTATCAGGATCACCTGTATTTAAGTTTTCTGCCGATCCTGAAACATTCTCACAAGATTTGTTAAAAAAATTGGTAATTAAATCAAGATCAAATAGCTAATCAGGACTAAAACCCGCTACATAGGGTGTGTGTTCATTGAAAGTCACATTGGCTGACTCCTTAACAATTCTAATTTTGAGACTATATACTCTATAAACTTTAGCTTGAGAAAAGTATCCAATAAAGTATCCATCATCTAATTTTTTAGCAAATTTGGCACTTTGATCTTTGGTATTCAAGATGGTGTAAGGACATCCAAGTGACCTGAGAAAACCAATAAAAAGTTTCCTCTAGTGCCAAAGTTCATAAGGAGTCTTGCTATGAGTCTTAACTACTAAAACTCTGTTCTGCACATAGCAGGCAGTGTTGACTGCCTCTGCCCAGAAGGTGATGGGTAGCTTAAAATCAGACAACATGGTTCTTACAGCTTCAATAAGTGTCCTGTTTCTCCTCTCAGCAACACCATTTTGCTGAGGAGTCCTGGGAGCACTATATTGTCTTCTAATACCCATTTCATCACAAAATGTATCAAGGATTTGGTTTTTTAATTCAGTTCCTTGATCACATCTTATGATTTTGACCTTGTGATCAGATTGTGCAGGATCGGTTAAAGTCATTTAACACTTAGGTTTCTCTCAAACTCACTTGAACAACACTCGGATGAAGATATAGTTAGTAAGTGTTGATCATAATATAACAAGTAATAAAGAACACAGAAAGTAATTTTCAAGGTACTTGCATATATTGCTTCTAAACTCAAATATTACAAGACTCTTACAAGCTTATCTTTTCGAGTTACAATGTCAACAATATATAATACTACCTACAGCCGGATATACTTTGATACCAGTTGGGATCCTATAACTAAAGCCTATACTACAAGACTATAGTTTAAGGTATCTCAGATAAAGTCTTATCTGAGATATGGTAGTCAGGACATGTCCCTGACTTACCTTTTGTCACCAACTAAAGTTGGTAACATGTACTATCATAAAAGATAAACAGTGGAATAAAGTATGGTCAACTGCATGGCTCTTTGAGAAAACGCCAAGCAGTATCAGAGGTCTACAGCGGAGTGTCAGGATCCATACTTATGTCCACTGATTCATAGCAGTGTCTTCCAATGGTTAAATGGCTTCGGAAGAACAAGTACTTCCGAAGCCACTTATACTTCGGAAGAGGCTGCTTCTTCCGAGGCTTGGGAACTTCTTCTTTTCTTCATACTTTGGAAGTAGTTTTCTGATTGTTCTTCTAAGACTTGATCTTTCGAAGCACGCTCTTGACTTTGGAAGTAGAGTTTTATCTTCAGAAGTTGATCTTTCACTTTGTCTTCGGAAGAACTCTACAACCTTCGGAAGTTCCATGCTAAGCTTCGGAAGCCTTTGCATGTAGCACTAAAATTATCTAAGTGATTTGGTTTTTTTGGTTGAACCAGCCTTCTTTTTAATCCAACAAACTCCCCCTAGGCTGATGCTACCAAAACCTAGATATTTATTTGTTTCCTTGTTTTTCCCTAATGTGGTGCTGAGAAGTTTGTACAAATCCTTGGTAGACAGGATGTCCAGTCTATCACCTTGGATAATGTGTACCCTCTGTTGTTGCCCTCTGAAAAGAGTTAGTTTATGGGAACGGTAATCATATTCCCATCTAACTATAGGTTCTAATTTGGGACCCTCCACCATCTGTAGAAAGGCAAAGCCCTTGGTAGGAGGTCTCTGCTAGATGAAGACTGCTGAGATGATTTTTGATGAGTGTAGCAGTTTCAGAGTTGGAGGGGTTGGAGAATGGCTTCTCTGCTAACTTAGTAATATCAAATCTGTTGGAGTGTAATAGAGAGGTTGCATTAAGTCTGTTGACTTCGCCATTCTCCCTTTCCACATTAAAGTTGTGAGAAGTTTCATCGAACCACCACTGGACTATTCTTTTTCTAGGCGCAAGAGACTGACTAGGAATCTTGTCCTCTTTCTTTGTATCTAGCAGAGTCACCAGTTTCCTTCGAAGTTTCTTCTCTTCATCATTTAGTGAATCTGATTTGAGGCCTAGAAGTCTAGCAGCCTGGTCTAATGTTCCTCTAGGCAAATCAAGAAATTGGTCTCTTGTGAGGGAACATGAAGATCCATGAACATAGGTGATATTGATAGAGTCTTCCTCACATGAGACTTCGCTCAAAGTTGTGCAGTTGGTGAGCTTAGTCTTGATCGCCTTGAACTCCTTAAGAGAGAGATGTTGAGAAGGCTGAGGGGATGGTTTGGATGGTTGTTGGGTAGGTTGTGGTTTAAAGGTTCTGGGAAGTGTTTTTGGTTGAAGGATGGGAAGTTTAGGTGGTTGGGGTGATGAAGTGGATGTGGGTTCAGGGGTGAAGGGCTCGGTTTTGATGGTGAAAGGTAAGGATGAGGGTTCAGGTTGTGGTTGAGTGGTTGCAGTGAAGGTCATCCCCTTTACCCTTCTATACTTCTCTTTTCTCTTTCCTAAGCGGATGTCAGCCTTGATTCCGCTGACAATCCGTTGGAGTGTCCTTTCTGACATGGGACCCACCTGCCTTCCAGAGAAGCCATGAGCCCGGAGATAGTCTTTCATCCAGACCTTCTCACTGAGCTTCCTGGTTGCAGTTACCCTTGCTTCTTTCTCCTTCTTCTTCCTTTCCTTTAGCTTTTCTCTTGCAGCCTTTCTTCTCTCTTTCTCCATTTGATCCTACTCTTTGTTGTAGAGCCAGAGGATCGTTTCATTGTTGTGTGGAGAGAGTTCTTGAATATTGAAGCCTCTAGAGGTTAGGAACTGTATCCTATCTCTCCTCAGTTGCAAGTCAGCCTCCTTCTGTTCTTCTTTCTCTTTCTCTAAGGCCAACCTTGCTGCTTCTTGTTGTTTCTCATGTTTCAGCCTGGTTTCCTTTTCTAGATTCACCAACTCCTCTAGTGGTAGCAGGAGTGTTTCTTCATTGGCAGCTCCCAATTGGATGAGCTGATCAATTATCTCTTCTCTCCTTTTGATGTTGACAGCATCCTAGTTGGCTGCAGCTGCTTTTGTACTAGCAGCTAACAACTTCCCAGTTGCAAGTCTTCCTTTCTTCTTTAACTTCTCAATCTTCTCCTCTTCCTGAAGCTCTTCCATAGTCATCTTCCTTTTCCCTTTGTTATCCTTTGAAGATCCTGACTATGGTGGTTCTTAGAGAGTCTGATTGTGAGAGAGGCAGAGAGGGTGTCTGGGATAGAGGTAGATCCAAAAAGTCCTCACTGTTCACCTCAGATGCCATTTCTAGGATTGCATCTATGATGATCAGTTCCTCGTACATCTTGAACAGTCCTTTCGCAGTATCCATTTCAGCTTCGGAAGATTCAGCTTGTTCTTCCGAGGCTTTAACTTCAGCTTCGGAAGTTTGAGGAAATGCAGTTTTTGTCCCGACTGTTTCAGTTGCTGGGCCATCAGTCCCTATTTCCCCTTTGAAATGAATCTTAGGTTCCATGTGGACCTTAGGTTGAGCAACTTCTTCCACAGTGGTAGAAGGTGCAGTAAGCCTTTTCAGCTCTTCAGCTCCGAAGTAATTCATTATTGCATCTGGGCTTGGCTGATCAGTAGAGGATCTCAACAGAAACTTGGTGAAGAGTCTGTAGAGATCTCTGAGCATCTTTGGGTCGATTTGAAGTACAACTTGAGATGGCTCTGACAAAGTGGTGACAGGAGTAGAAGATGTTGAAGTTGAAGTATGAATCTGTGGGTCCTTAAGTGTTTGTCTCTAAACATTCTCCCCCTTTTTGGTAGCATCATCTTGAGAGCTGGATGAGCTGGAGGAAGAGGTCAATTAGACTTGAACATGTACATGCCTAACAGATCTCTCAGTCTGTTTCTCAGCTAGTTTAGCCTTGAGATTGTCAATCTCAAGTTACTGAGTGGCGGACCTTTCTTCTAAAGTCCTAACCAATGATTCAAGGTTTGAGACTTTAGATAGAACGTCTTTTATGAGGAGTTGCATGCTTCCCTCATCTTCTTTTGAAGAATCACGGGGAGATGAGGTAACATACCTAGTATGTTCAGCCTCACCACCACATGTGGTTTCTTGGCACCCTGGTTTCCCTTGCTTAATGATATCTCTTTTAGAGTCATCAAAAGGCATGGTTGCCGCAGATTCAGTCTCAAGATATGTTACCACTATCCATAGGATCCATTGAGGCACTTTCTGTAGTGGCAGCTAAATCTGCATGAGTCCCCTCCAAATCAGTGGGACTCACCTCAATTATAGGTTGCTGATGGGGGCTAGAGATTAGGGATCTCTCTAGGCTCTGTTGATCTTGGAGAGGGTGTTGCAGATCAACTTTATTGCCATGGAGAGATGTTATCTCTTCATCAGTTTTGAAGAGAAGGTCAGTGAAAGATAAAGAGGTTAAGCCTACTGACCTGGGACCTTGGTCAATGTTTACAGGCATTGAGCCTTTGGTGGGGCTGTCCTTTGTTGGCTGCTCAGAAGAATGTAAATACTCATCCTGAGGGCTATTAGTTTGGGTGTCGGGCTCATTGGTTTGAGACTGAGGAGACTCAAAATCCAAATTGAGGTCAAATAAGAAGGATGGGGCGACCTCAGACTGAGTGGGAGCTCATGTTTCCAGTCTAGTCTTTTTGGATTGAACAGGAGGGGCTTGCTCAATCAAAGTGGATTGAAGAAGGGTTTGTTTAGGGCCTCTCTGGTATGTGATGGTGATAGGTAGAGAAGGCAGTGTTGGCATTGTGGTGGTGGTTGCTGGTGTGGGTTCATCACTTGTAGGGTGAACAGGGATGTCACCAGGAGCTATGCACTCAATCATACCTGGAAGTAGAGAAGTATACCTTCCAGTAAAGTTGGTGGACACCTTCTTCAAATTCTTGAAGATGGTAGGCCTCATGTGAGGGACAGTCAGAGCAGCTGCACAGACAAGCGTACTCTGGTCCAACTCACAATTGATTATGTGTTGAATGAATCTGGGATACATAAAGAATATCTCCCTTTGAAGATTCCCAATCAGATTGGTGAACACAAATCTTGAGTAATTGAAGCGGAGGCCTCTCACAAATCCATGAACTAAGCATCCTAGTTCATATGGGATTTGATCCCATCCCCCAGATTTGTTAGATAAACAGTGGAGGAGAATGTGCAGGAGGAACTTCTAGTTGTAGGAGAAGTTAAACTTGTAGACTGTTGATCTGCTCACGTTTCCACCATATCCCATGAGGATATAAGTGTTGTCTAAATATTCTTTAGGGAATTCAGTAAGAGCTCCTTCATCATGAAGCTCGAGATGCTCCCTGATAAGTTGTTCAGTAATGACCACCTCTTGTCCACAAATGTTGGACCTTAGTACACGAATTCCATTTAGGGTTTCGACTTGACCATTTTCCCAAAATTTGGCCATTTGATTGGAGTAAACAGTGGGGTTAATGATAAGGGCTGTGTAGTAAGATGATTGGGTGAGAAAGGAGATGATTTCAGAGAAGCTAACATCTCTTGAAGAATCAAGAAGTGCGACCTGGTTGTGCTGAGGATTGATTGCCATTAGAGAAAGGTGAATGCAGATGAATTTGAGCTTGGGTAAAGTTGGAGTGGAGAGAAATCTTTAGGGCAGTAAAAATTTCAAGTAAGAAGATGCAAGTGAATAGTCGGGATTATTTAAAAGAGGGTGGAAAGGTGGTAATGGGGTTAGGATAAGGTGATGGGATGTTTTAGTGGAAGAAATGACAGTGGCGGTAAGATAAAAATCAGTTAAATAATCCGACATCATTAACAAAATCTTTGCTTTTTACAGTGTGGGGCCCAAAAGATTTCTGTTACATAGTAAAATCTCTCTTCCGAATATAAAACATTTCCGAAGGTAATTTGTCTTCCGAAGACAATTCTCACTTCTGAAGCAAAAACTTTTGCTTCCGAAGGTAAGAGTTGCTTTCTGAATGCAGAGATTTTGTAAGCTTCGGAAGTAGATCTGATATGAAATCAATCGCTTCTTCCGAGACCAAAAGCTCTTCCGAGAAGAAAATTATCCTTTGAGAAATTTTTCTTCGAAAGATATGAAAATAACTTCTGAGGGTTAATTTCTCTTCGGAAGAAATTTATGCTTAGAAAATTTCAGAGAGATCTTTTGTAACAGGGCTTAAATTGTATTGACATAAGACATTACATATTAAAAAGTTTTTCAAAAGAGGTAGGCTAATCAATGTTTATCATCTCAATAGCTGTTATGAGATACTTGAATCTTTGTTCATCAAAAGCTTTGGTGAACAAGTTAGCATATTGTTCATTTGAATCAACTTTGATTAGCTTAATCAGATTTTTCTCATTAATATCTCTAATGAAATGGTACCTGATATCAATATGCTTTGTCTTGGAGTGCTTCACCAGATTTTCAGTAATGGAGATAGCACTGTTGTTGTCAATATGGATAGGAGTACTCATA
>BJCM01208617.1:0-35226 GCA_018326385.1 Flaveria bidentis
GATCCCATTTAGGCAAGGTCTTGAATGCCTTCCTCTTATGCATGTAGCTAATTCCACCCCTCTCCTCTTGATCATGAACATCTTTAGTCCAGGGTTATAACACCAGCTTATAATCCACTTATCAGCCACTTTTTTACTCAACACTTCCAATTTTTGGAAAAGGGGAGTTAATTCTTCACTCTCCTTCTCTTTAAAGAACCATTCATCTTTATCCATCTTAATGATATCTTCATCTAGCTCTCCCTTTTTGGCTACATAAATCAATGGCCTCTCATCAACTTCATAGAATTTTTGCTAAGAATCATAATCCACTAGTTGTTCGTCGTCCTCTTCTTCATCAACTAGCCCTTTTCCTTTTTCAGCATCTCTCTCAACCAACTCCTCCCTCGCAACCTCTTCTCCTACTAGATCCTTTCCTACATCAAATCCTATGTTCATAAACCCAGCCTCCAGAATCTCCTCTTCATTCTCCCTAACTTCATTTTCATTCTTTATTCCAGACCCTTTTGCACCAACAGTTGTTGCACCAGATGTGCCCTCTCCTGTCTCGGAGGAAGTACCCACGTTCAAGAACGGGTATTTAGAAGTATAAGTTAAATCATCTAACTCAGATTGAGTTAGTTGATTGGGCAGGCCGGAAGCAGCTTTCAATTGAGCAACTTCCCCAAACAATTTCTTTAGCAGTAATTTTTGATCTACCAGTAACTTCTTCATTCCCTATATCACCTCATCATTTTTCCTTTCTATCATCTCTTGATTAGTGAGTTTGGTCTTTATCATGCTCAATTCATTTGCCAGAGAACTATTAAGGTTACGAATCATATCCACATATAAGCTTCCTTTATCTTCCCTCCTTCATGTTTCAGTTAATCCCTAATGTCTCTATTTAGTTCTCCTTTTTGATTCTCCTATATTAGCTTTCTTCTTTGATCTTTTCTCCTTTTCAACCCGTACCTCTTCAGCCCTTTCATTTACATCTTCTTCGAAATCATAATCCTTCTATTTTTCATATCTCTTTCTCTTCATAGCTACATCAGTCTGTTGTGCTCTAGTTTCTTCAGCTCGTTTATTCTCCGACTCGTCCACCCTTCTAATATAGTTCCATCTTTCAGGTGGGTACATTGCAGGACTAGTGAAGGGGGTCACTTACAACACAACAACACAAAAGGGAGAGTAACTAAACTTAATCAAACAGTGAACTGGATTTACCACAAGTAAAGACACTAAGAACACAAGTAATTAAGAGACAGAACACAAGCGTATGGTTTTCAAGATTGCAGTATATTGCTTTCTTAATGTTTTATTACAAGTGTTACAAAGCATAATAGAAAGTTACAAGAACAAGATATACTTATACTACATCCTACAACTGGCCATACTTTGAAGGCTAGCTGGATACAAATGAATACACATAAAACAAAATCAATTTTAGAGTCAAAAGGGAGATTGCCTTTTGACTAATGACTATGACATGCCATAGCTCACATCCTTATCTATTACAAGAAGGATAAAGTACATGAAGTAGAAAGTTACAGACTCAAGACCTCAATGCACAGTTATCAAAAGCATGGACCTTTTCACCAAGTCATGTAAGTTAGGGACTTTACAGAGTCACAACGGAAAGGGGTCCAACTTTATGGAAAAGTACATTAGATAAAGCATGTTGTTAAAAGTCTTCGAAAGAAATTTGTCTTCAAGAGTTGAGCTTCGGAAGACTTTATCTCTAAAGCTTCAGAAGACTTCATGTGTGAAGGCTTCGAAAGATATTGGTGTTGGCTTCGGAAGATTTCACACTTAGAACATTTCTGTTGCATGTGTGAAACTTCCGAAGCATTATTCATTAGTACTTGTGCAGCATGTATGCAGAAAGAGTTTGGTTGCTTCAGCCTCTATACATATTCTTTACAAACTTCCCCTAGGCTGATGCTACCAAAACACTTAAAGACTTCAGATATCAACAGTCCTCATTAGGATAATAACTAGCCCTTTCTTCATAAGATGATCAGGATCCTTCAGACTATCAAAGTATCTTCTTATGTCAAAGAGATCATGCAGAGGAAACTGAAACATGTCTTGCCAAGTTTAGACATTCTCAATGCCACGATCTCTGATGACATGCCACCTTTTCTGGATTATAAGTGTATGTCCAGGATAGGATGGGTCTTTCTGATGCTAGAGGAGCTATTGGAATGGCAGATGATGGAGCATCCTCTGGCTGCACATCCTCAGGATGTTCTGACTCATCGTGTGGTTCAGAAAAAGATGCAGACTTCTTCTTCTTTGGTTTTAGTTTAGAAGCCATCCTTTTCTTTCTCTTTACAACTTTTAACTGAGAATACTGGCCTGCAGTACCAGATTGGTCTTCATTGTCTTTCTCAGTTGGGACTTCCTCTCTCTCAGACTCAGAGGAGAGTGAGATTAACCCTGTTGTGGATCAAAAGATGAAGCTTGCTGAGATTCAGCAGGAGGTCCAGGTTGTGTTGTCTTTGGTTATTCAAGCTTAACCTCCACTTCATGTGGAGCTTGACTTGGAGGGGAGTGTAAGTCAATCAGCTCTCCACTCTTGATCTTCTGCTTGATCACCCTGATATGCTCATTCATAGTGGATAGAGACATAGGGCCAAGTCTGCTTCCGGAGAATCTATACAACTTCAAGAAGCTCATCATCCTCTGCCTATCAGCAGACTTCTTCGTATTCTTTTGGATGATGGCTCCTGACTTAGCAGCTTCTTCCCTTAGCTTTCTTTTGGTTGTCTTTCTTTCCTTGACTATCTCAAGTTCAAGTTTTTTGAGATACTCAAACTCAACATAGTCATAGGGCAAGGGAAGAAGTGCTTCTGCCTGATAGAGGCTTGTGGCACTCAGGTAGTTGATCATTTTCATCCTGTCTTATTCTTTATCTACATGAGGTTCTTGTTGAACCTCATCCTCATATGGAGGACTTTCTTGAACTGGGGAGAGAGTAAGCACATGCTTGTATAGTCTTTTCTTTCTTCTGTCTTCTTTGATTTGTACTAGTTGCTCTGCATCTTCTGTCTCTTTCTTCTCCCTTGACCTTTCCAGGTCAACTAGTTCACTTAGTTCCTCCAACGGGAAAGAAATGCCATTGTCTACATCATAGTTCCTTGTCTGCAGTTAGTTTATCCTGACTGCCCTTAACTCATCATTCTGAGTATCTAGTCTGGGGGCAGCCCTAATAGTAGACTCCATGAGTCTTGAAGACTCAGAAGAGGAACTTTCTCCCCTCAGACCTTTCTTTTGTCACTCACAGACCTTTTTGACTCAGGGTGGAGAGAGCTTTGGCCTTCATTGCTTGATGTAGCTTCTGAGCTCTGGCCAGAGAGAGGTTGATAAGCACCTTCACCAACAGGTGTCTCAATAAGGGTATGGATCACTATAGCAGTTGATGTTGATGGGAGTGGGCTCTCAGATTCTGCCACAGTGCCTTTAGTCAGGTTTCCGCTATGAAACTAATCTTAAGGTCTGCCTCAACATCTAGTTGACCTATGGCATAACCTGATTGCCTTAGTCTTCTTCTAAAGCTGAACTCTGCAATGATCCCGTCATGGATTCATTGAGCCATTCTGTCAGCTTGTCTTGATTGGCTTGGATTGACAAGTGGCATTGTAACTAAATCCAAAATTTCATAGAAGTTCAGGGTGTGAAAGTTGAAGATCTCTTGTAGCCCTTGAACTCTAAGAAGGATGAGGGCTTTTCTGTTGCTGTCATACCTCCACTCAATGATATGATTAGAAGATGGTGGAGATTACACAACCCTTGGTATCCCTTCCTTAAACAGACTCTGTATTAAGGAGTCTATTGAGTCCATATCAATATGAACTTGAGGAAGTTGTTGAGTAGGAACAATTATAAGTGAGAATGGTGAGTCCTCAATGTCCATACTCTCTGAAGAACTCCCAGGTTCTGTGGTAGTGATGATTTTCTCCCCCTTTTTGGTAGCATCACCCACTTGCATAGGTGAGCTAGGAGTTAGATCAATCACCTCCACAGGTTCTTGTCTTCCTGGTTGAGCTCCTCTTAAAGGTCTCCCAGCTAGTTGTTCCTTAAGATATGAAATCTCAAGTTGCTGATCATTGACCTTGTTTTGCAAGGTAGTCACCTGAGATTCAAGGTAACTAACCTTGGAGACTTAATAGGTGCATGTTGTAGATAGTTGTTGCACCTTTAATCTTAGATTCCCCTCATCTTCATCAGAAGAATCATTGGGAGATGAGATGATTCGACCAAAGTCCTCACTCTTACCACCAGTTTCAGGTTCTTGGCTGCTAAATTTCCTCTACTCACTGACAATCTCAGTTGATATGTCAGTGGGCTTAGTTGCCATGGTTAAGGTCTTAATGATGTAATCACTTTCAAAAGTGAGAGCCTCTTCCATATGGACATCCTGAATAGGTTCTGAAGTGTTCACCTCAGTAGTAGGTGACTGATGGGGGCTAGAAATAGGAGCCTCAAAAGCACTCATCTCTCTTTGAGTAGGGGAAAAGAAGAAAGAATCATGGTACTCACTGAAACCGAGATCTTCATCAGTATAAAACTCAAGGTTGGGGATAGGTTGGTTAACTCTAAAGGAAGTTTGGCTTATGAACTCATCAGGCTGAGCATGAGGAACCTCAGTACTGATTCTTGAAGAGATGGGAGTGGTCTGCTCCTCAGGAGAAGTGGGAGCTCCAATGTCCACTTCTTCCTATATGGGTGAGTGTATTGGGACCGACACAGACTGAATAGCCTGAGTAGGGGTTCGTTTGGATTTTCTTTGGTAGGTGAGGGTGATTTGAGGCTGTTTGGGTGGTTGGGAAGTAGAAGGTGTGGGTTCTACACTAGCTGGTGCTGCTAGGTTGTCACCTTGAGCAATGAGCTCCAACATTTTTGGGACTAGGGCTATTTCTGCCCCAGAGAAGCCAACAGTGGGCTTTCTCATTATTTTGAAGATGACGGGCTTCATCTGTCCCAGTTTAAGGATGTTACATGTTCCCCTTAAATGTGAGCCCAGTTCACAGTTAAGAATGTACTAGACATATCTAGGGAACTTGTAATATTCTAAGGAGTCCAAGTTTGCAAGCAAATTAGTGTAAACAAACTGAGAATACCTGAACTTGACCCCCTGAATCATTCCATGGACAATGAAGGAGAGATCCTCAGGAATCTGGTCCCATCCACCATGCTTGTTTGATAAGTTATGGATAACCACATGGAGTAGGAGTTTCCACTAGGATGAGACCTTCCCTTTCCTGAAGGTCTTGACAGAGTAGTCTCCCTCATAACCCATCTGCTCAAAAGAATGATTTACAGCTTCTTTTGGGAAGAAGTCCTCACCTTTTTCATTATCCAGCTGAAGATGCATGTTGATGATGGATGGAGTGATGAAGACTATTCTCCCCTGCACTGTGGCAGACAGTGCCTTCTCCCCATCCATTATGATCTCTTGCCAGGTCTTCCAGAATTCTAGCAGATGATCATCATAAAGTGGAAGATCAATGGTTAGGGAGGTGAAGTAGTTGGACAAAGCTAAGAAATGGCAAACCTCTGAGAAAGGAGGATCTTTCTCAAAGCTTAATAGAGCAACCTGATTATGTTACCTGTGTAACTACATGGTAAAGTTCGGGTCATTTTATGATGAGGTGAGATTTTTAGGATACCATAAACCAAGTGTTGAAGCACCTTTGAGGTATCTTAGAATCCTCTTGACAGTGATGAGATGAGACATCTTAGGGTTGGCTTGATATCTTGCACAAATACATATAGCAAACATGATATCAGGCCTGCTAGTTGTAAGATACATAAGAGACCCAATCATAGCCCTATAAAGTTGTTCATCTACACACTCCCCCTCAAGATCATGTCCAAGGGAGTGGTTTCTTGCTATGGTTTTCTTAGCAATCTTACAATCAGTCATGTTGAACCTCTTGAGTATGTCCTGAACATACTTTGACTGAATAATGAAGATGCCATCTTCAACTTGCTTCACTTGAATTCCCATAAAGAAATTGAGTTCCCCTATGGCACTCATTTCAAATCTATCCTTCATTAGCTTCTCAAAGTGTTTGAAGAGCTTTGGATTAGTTGAACCAAAAATGATGTCATCCACTTATACTTGAACTAGCAATAGTCATTTCCCCATCCTTTGACGAAGAGAGTTCCATCTATAGTACCTCTCCTGTATCCATGCTTGCAAAGATACTGAGATAGTGTCTCATACCATTTCCTAGGTGCCTGATGCAGCCCATAAAAAGCTTTGTCAAGCTTGCAGACATAATCAAGATGATCAGGATCTACAAAACCATGTGGCTGTTTGACATACACCTCTTCATCAATCACTCCATACAGAAAATCACACTTTACATCAAGCTGATAGACCTTGAAGTTCTTGGATGCAGCAAATGCCAAGAATATCCTAACAGCTTCCAGTCTTGCTACAAGAGCAAAGACATCAGTGTAGTCAATCCCTTCTTCTTGTGTGTACCCTTGAACAACTAGTCTAGCTTTGTTCTTGATGATAATACCTCTATCATCCTTCTTGTTCCTAAACACCCATTTGGTGCCAATGGTAGTCTTCCCATGAGGAAGACGACAATGGTTCCAAACATTCTATCTTTTGAATTGAAGCAGCTCCTGTTGCATAGCTTCAACCCAACTTCCATCCTTTAGAGTCTTATCAATTTTCTTTGGCTATATCTGGGATAAGAAACAAGAGTGAAGACAAACATTTGCTTCATAGGCTTGTCCTCTTGTTTTTACCCCTGTGACAACATCTCCAATGATGTTTGTGCAAGGGTGAGACTTGTGGATCCTTAGTTGAGGGATCATAACAAGTTGTTGAGAGAGATCTAAATTAGAGAAATTTAGATCTAGCATAGATGTTTCACCCACCACATCAGCACACTTATCAAGAGAAACTTGATCCAATAAGTATGTGACATCATTGATGTTGTCATCTATGGAGTGGTTATCAGCATCAAGAAACTCTTGATCACTGTCACCACCTCCTTTGTTTTCTTCTACATGTGAGGCATCTCTATCTGGTTGTGGAGCCTCTAGCTTGAATTTGAAGGCATCCCAGATGAATCAGCTGAGGTTGTCATTATAGTGCTGATAGAAACCTCATTTTAAGAAGTAGTTCCAACTGGAACTGAAGATGTGTTACTTGAAGGTCTTCTTAGCTCAAATCTTGGATCAGGATCACTTGTATTTAAGTTTTTTGCAAATCCTAAAACAGTCTCACAAGATTTGTTAAAACAGTTGGTAACTAAATCAAGATCAAATAGCCAATCAGGACCAGAACCAGCTACACAAGGTGTGTGTTCATTGAAAGTCATATTGGTTGACTCCTCAAAAATTCTAGTTCTAAGATTGTATACTCTATAAGCCTTATCTTGGGAAGAGTATCCAATGAAGTGTCCATCATCTGATTTCTCAGCAAATTTGCAATTTGATCTTTGTTATTCAAGATGGTGCACGGACATCCAAATGACCTGAGAAAACCAATGAAATGTTTGCTCTTGTGCCAAAGATCATAAGGAGTCTTGCCATGAGTATTAACCACTAAAACTCTGTTCTGGACATAGCATGCAATGTTGACTGCCTCTGACCAAAAGGTGATATGCAGCTTTGAGTCAGACAACATGGTTGTTGCAGCTTCACTCAGTGTCCTATTTCTCCTTTCAGTAACACCGTTTTGCTGAGGAGTCCTGGGAGCATTATACTGTCTTGAAATACCTATTTCATCACAAAATGCATCAAGGATTTGGTTCTTTAATTCAGTTCCTTGATCACATCTTATGATTTTGACCTTCTGATCAGATTGATTCTCAATCTTCAACATGAAACTTTTCAGAATCTTAGGAGTCTCATCCTTAGTTCTAAGGAAGAAGACCCAAGTGAATATTGTAAAGTCATTTGTGATCACCAAACAATAAGAGGTCCTTCCTAGACTCATTACACTGGTGGGCCAAAGATATCCATATGTAACAAGTGTAGGGGTGTAGTGATAGAGTTTCTTTCCTTAGGCTTGTGAGATTCCTTATGTTGTTTCCCTTTCAGGCATGAAACACAATGGTCATCACTTGTAAACTCTTTCTTTGGTATTCCAGTTACCAAATAATTCTTAATAAGTTTATTCATGTTCTTAAAGTTTACATGGCATATTCTTTTATTCCATAGGAAAGACTCATCATAATTGGCTTTAGACATAAAGCATGAAACTTCTCCAGAGGGAAATTTTTATTGCAAGTCTATCTTGTACATGTTCCCTTTCCTGGGGGCTCTAAGCAGGATATGCTCATGAGGAATAATCACCTCGGGCTTAAGAATAATGCACTCATGCTAAGTAAAGAGCATGTTATGACTATGATCACAAAATTGGGATACACTCAGAAGATTATACCAAAGTTCCTTGACAACGTTTACCTTTTCAATGGTGAGCTTACCATTTGTGACCTTGCCTCTTCCAGAAATATAACCACCTTCATCTCCACCAAAAGCAACTAGTCCTCCATCTATCCTTTCCAAGTTCTGGAGTAGTGACCAATTGCCTGTCATGTGCCTGGAACAACCACTATCAATGATCCAGACATTCATGTTTGTTGTGAGCTATCCTTACACAAGGAAAAAGATTAGTTACATTTGGAAACCCATTCCTTATTTGTCTTGGGCTCACTAAGAGAAACAAAAGGTAATGCAACAGTAATAGATCATATGGTTGTGCTAGGAGGATCTGGAGTTGTTGTTGATCGAGAATTTTCAGTCACTTGGTCTTTCTTAGACTTCCACACCACCTTTGGAGTCTTGGACTTGACTTTCAATACTTCGGAAGCTTTTGAAACTTCATAAGTTTTGATGACTGAACCTGCGGAAGATTCTGCAGACAATGCAGCAAACTTCAGTGCTTTGGAAGTATTCCTTTCTTCCAAGACCAATTTTTCTTCTGAAGGCAATTTTCCACTTGCCTTTTTCTTAGATTTGGAGCTTCCGAAGGAAACGTAATTTCTTTTCAAAGCTTGAATTTTCTTGGAACTCTTGGAAGTCCTTGTCTTGGTCATATGAAGAGTACCTTTAGGATTGTATAGACAATCCTTAGCTAGATGTGCAGTACTTTCACACGACACACTCCATTTTCTTCTTCCGAAGAGCCATTTACTAGGAATAAGACTGACTTTGGTCACATCCCTTCTCCACCCTTATGTTTGCAGATGCTGAGATAGTCCTTTTGGGCTTATGACTTTTCTTGGAGTTAGATGGTCCAGTTTGTGTAGTAGTGATACACAATAGATCAGCCTTTTTCTGTGTATTGAGATGATTTGAACATGAACCGGAACTATTAGCAGAAGAGTTTAGGTTGATGTCTTCAGTTTTTACTACTTCAAACCTTGTAGAGATAAAAACTTGCTTCTGCTTAGAGTTGAAAGTAGCCTTGATCTCTTGAGCCTTTCTTTTCTTTTGCTCTTTCTGATCAAGTTCTTTCTCATTAACTTGGTCATCACAGTCTTCTTCTTCTCCTCAAAAGGATAAGTGTCCCTTCTTAGAATCCTCCTCTTCACTATTCTCAAAGGAATTCTTCATTATCACTTCTTCATCCTCTTCACTCAACGGATCTATGAGAGGAAGCTCATCTTCACAAGTTCCACACCTAGGTGATCTTATAGACAAGATTGTGTGTGGAGGAGCTATCTCATTTGATCCTAGTCCATGTTTGTTTTGATAGCACACTTTGTTGTGCAGGGATGAGGATATCATGTTCTTGAAGGTCTTTTCTTCTAGAACACACTTGTCTGCCCTGGCTTTGCCGATCACAAGCTTAGCCTGGCACTAAGTCAGCTTGGTTATGAGATCCTTGATTTGAGTCCTAAAATCTGTATGCTCATGTTTTAGAACTGAAATAGTTTTCTCTAAGTCCTCTATTTTTAGTTTATAATCATTTTCAGACTTTCTAAAATCAGCATTTAAAATGTTTAAGGACTCAAAATCAGATCTCATCTCCAAGTTATAGGACCTGTATCTATTAACTTTAGCAATGCATTCAGGGGTACAAAGATGTTCCAATACCTTGGCTTCATCATGATCTGCCATCAGTGCTTCATTTGGAGAAGCATCTTCCACCTGAAAGCTCCAGTCAAAGCCTCCATCTTCAATAGCAACAGCAGCCTATTGCTTTGGCTTCTCATTCTGGGGAGCTTTGTCAATGGAGTTAGGTCTGGACTGTGTTTGGCCACCATTTTTTCTAGGTGCCTTACACTCTCTGGCAAAGTGGCCTATTAAGTTACAATTGTAACACTTGACTTTGCCTTTGTCCAGACCAAACTTTCCACTGGTTGCATTGCTTGGAAACTTCTTTCCAGTCCGCTTGTAGAACTTCTTGGCTCTATGAGTGAGAAGAGTCATCTGCTGGACTATCTCCATGTACTCAAGATTATCTAGATGGATATAGTCCAGATCTTCAAGAGTGAAAAAAAGCTGCCACAACTTTCATTAGAAGACATAAAGGCTTGAGAAGAACTTGTCTCTTGGAATGGGCTTCCTTGAGTGTAGTTCTCCCTTGGTGTCTCTGAGAAGGTGATGAAAGAGCCCTTTGGTGAGTTGTTAGGGTAGCATATGAGATGATGTTGGGGTTCTATGCTATCCATTTCAACCACATGCAGGGCTAAACCTATTTGATTGTTGGAGTTGCCAGATGAACCTTGCATGTTCATCTCCATCTGGTAGCCACTGAGAATCCCATATAACTCTGTCTTAGTGAGAGTTTTGAGATTTTTAGTCCTCTTGATCACCACACAGTAGTGTGTCCACTGCCTAGGAAGAAAGGACATGAACTTCTTTACAATGTCCCCATTCTCAAGAGGAACTCCTCCATCTACAAGGGTATCCACAATCTCAACATACCTGAAGCATTGCTAAGTCATGGTTTCACCTGTTTTAAAGGTGAAGTTTTCAAACTGCTACTTTAGGAGATCCTTCTTGTTCTCCTTAGCTTTAGAGAACCCTCATACATTAGTTTCAATGCATCCCACAGCTATTTAGCTGTTTTACATTTCTTGAAACCTCTATATACAGAGTTTGGAAGAGCAGTTTGAAGGGTTGTCATGGCTTTTCTATCATTATCTACTCTCTTCCTGTCTTCATCAGAGTAGTTTGCCACAGCCTTGGGGATCATACCAACACTAATAGCAGAAGGGGAGCTTGGTATGTAAGTTCCATTCTCAATAGACTCCCACATTCTTGAGTCTAGAGACCTGATGAAACCTTCCATTCTTAGGCACCAGGTATCAAGGTCATCAAGAGTGATCAGTAGGGATTTGTTCATGGTTCCAGTTACCATATCAGTCTTGGAAATGGTTGTCATTTGAAAAGTTGAGTATTTGTGTGTGTGAGGGATCTTAAGATGGTGAGATCTTATATCAAGAGCCTAAAATGCTCTGATACCAAATGCAGGACCGGTGAATGGGGGTTACTTACAACACAACAACACAAAGAGGAGAGTAACTAAACTTAATCAAACAGTGAACTGGATTAACCACAATTAAAGACACTAAAAACACAAGTAATTAAGAGACAGAACACAAGACCAAGATACACAAGTGTATGGTTTTCAAGATTGCAGTATATTGCTTTCTCAATGTTCTATTACAAGTGTTACAAAGCATAAAGAAAAGTTACAAGAACATGAGATACTACTACATCCTACAGCCGGCCATACTATGAAAGCCAGTTGGATACAATTGACTAGACACAAAACAAAATCAATTGTAGAGTCAAAAGGCAGATTGCCTTCTGACTAGTGACTATGACAAGCCATAGCTCACATCCTTATCTTTTACAAAAAGGATAAAGTACATGAAGTAGAAAGTTACAGACTCAAGACCTCAATGTACAGTTACCAAAAGCATGGACCTTTTCACCAACTCTTGTAAGTTGGTGACTTTACAGAGTTGCAGCAGAAAGGGGTCCAGCTTTATGGAAAAGTACATCAGATAAAGCATGTTGTTAAAAGTCTTAGGAAGAAATCTGTCTTCAAGAGTTGAGCTTCCGAAGACATTGTCTCTGAAGATTCGAAAGACTTCATCTTTGGCTTCGGAAGATATTGGTCTTGGCTTCAGAAGATTTCACACTTAGAATACTTCTGTTGCATGTGTGAAAATTTCAAAGCATTCTTCTTCAGTACTTGTGCAACATTCATGCAGAAAGACTTTAGTTGCTTCAACCACTATACATATTCTCTACATACATGTTTTCCCACAGATGGGTGATCTTCCCGCTAAAGTCATGTCGGATGGCACAACAGTCTGCAAAAATACATGGGTTCATATGCACCAATATTTTCACCTCCCCATGTCGTGGTACATTTGGAATTAGGTTATCAAAGATCATCGAAGAAATCTAGGATACAGGAGTCACTTATCCTTCTTCAGGGCCATCACATTCTCTTCTATACAAGAAAATATCAGTCTCGCAATGTTTGCCTTTTCTCCTCTGTAGCATAACATTATAGCTTTTGCCCAGTCTATGTTCAGCCCATCTGATCCACCTTCAAGGAAATCTAAACACATAATAAAGACATTGGCAATGAATCTCTATTCATTTGAGAGAAATGACTTCTTGATCTCTTTTCGGGAACCAAAAGCTGGCCCCTCATATCCCATACTTGTAAATGATGCAACACCTCAGTATCCGACATAGTAACCTCTTCTCCTAAATCCTCTTCTAATCTTAGGATCCTTGAAACTATCTCTGCTGTAATAGTCACTTCATTCTCCAAGACTTCAGCAGTGATCCTTTGGGTGTTCCCTCTCGTATCATACTCAGCAGATCTCCAAAAGTCTCTGATGTGTAGATCATATATGGTAGTAGAATGAGAGATAGCGTAAGCTATAAGGGAACTTTGTAGCCACCGAATACAGTCTCTAAACACAGTTGCTTTAGGATGTGTATCATCCAGAATGGCGGTGATGTTGTTTCTCTCATCGAACTTTAGATTAGCCATTTAAACCTAAAATACAAATGAAATATATTAAAAAAAATAAAGTAATAAATAATATAAAAATAAGAGATGAATAAAGAAAAATCAAATATTAAATTAATTTTGTTGGCCAAAAGTATAGTTTCGCAGGATGAGATTTAACTTCGACAGGCGAAAGTATAGTTTCGCCAGCAAGATCACACCAGTTTCGCCCAAGCAGTGAGGTAGATTCGACAAGCCAAAACAATAGTTTGGCATAGTGAAACTGAAAAATAGTCAGCGAAACTGTTAAGTTCGCTCGAACAACATGACCTTAATGTTTCACTGAAGATTCAATAACTTTCGTTCAGTTTCGCTGGACTAAATGATGGTCCGGAGTTCAAAACTCACTTGCGAATAAGAAACAACAAACAAACAAATATCAAAATCACAGAATCACAAAAACACAAGAAGATGTCACGGAATAACCCTAACAACCTAACTGTTAGATGGTGTGAAAGTGAGAAGTTAATTTCGCAAACAAACTTAAATAGCATATAGTTTTGCCGGTAGCGAAACTATAGTTTCGCCAGACGAATCTATAGTTTCACCGAGCAAAGCTGCAACTTAACCAAGCAAAACTCAACTAAAAAATGACATCGCACCGGATGAGAATGTTGAGCGAAATTGCAGTTTCGCCTAGCGAAAGTATAGTTTCGCTTTTTTTTAACATCAAACAGATATCTAAATCGATCAGAGATCACATCCTCAAGATATATATTAGCACGAAGATGACTTTTATCATCGACAAGCAATGAGATCATACCGATAACTAAATCTGATCACATCCTTTGAAGGAATTTTAAAATTCTCAAACATATCAATAACGATTGCTCATATGTTTGTCCATTTAAACCCATGTCTTATCTTTTTTAACAAACAACATATGATTCGTTAAGGTTTGATTAGATGCTTTAAAATGTTAGTACCCCAAAATCATTTGGCAAAAACCTTCACCCAACCTCAGGATTTTATGAATTTTGATACGATCTTTATAGAACAAGGCTTGTGCATTAGTGTGTAAGTGATTATCAATAGAACATTTTATTCTGTGATGAATTCATCATTTAGATGATTCGACACAACTTAGAGCAATATGGTGAGAGCTCTAGATCTATACTCACGTATAACAGAGGAGATGACCATTTAATCATGTGCTGATGAGAGCTCCAGGTCAGTACTACCGTACAACAGAGAAGATCATCACTTCAGCTCAGTACTACCGTACAGCAGAGGAGAGAAGCACAAGTACAAGACACATAAATACACCATACATGATTTAAACATATGGCTTATAAGATTTGTATCATGGTGGGTGAAAGATCAATTCTCAATCCAATTTTTGTAGAGACTCAGTTTTCGTGCAAGCCAAAATGATTGCGTAAAACCATACATCCTTAAGTATATATTTTAATTTAAATCAACATACTGTTGTCTACATTATTCTTCAGGCTGAGTCTACCAAGCATATCGTTTAAAGAATCTGTTTAATTTTTCTTATTTGCAATTTAAAAATAAGATGTAAATCAGAGAGCAACATCAGTTACAATCATTTCTCATTTTAAATGCCAGTCATGCATAAACGAGCATATCTAGAAGATATACAATCATTTCTCGTCATCTCAAATCAAGTTCCGAGTTTTTTTTAAGTATAACTTATATACACTCCCCCAAAATTTTATTTTAGAAAAACCCTTTATTTTTATAAAGATAAGAGAAGAGAAAAGAGTTTTAAAAAGATATTAGCCCTAGCATAGAGATCAATTCATGTAAGCAAAGTTTATCTAATATTTTTGTGAAAAGATCTGCATTTTGATTTTTAGTATCAATGGGAATAATATCGATAAAACCCTTTTCCTGTGCATCACGAAGTGCACGAATCCGTGTTTCGATGTGCTTGGTTCGAGAATGATGAATAGGATTTTTAGTGATCCCGATGGCGGCTTCGTTGTCACAAAACAACGGGTGTGTGGAGAAAATTGATTTTATAGTCAATCATCTTGTGTTGTATCCAAAGAACTTATGAACAACAACTAGAGGTAGCAATGTATTATGCTTCCCTTGTAGAGAGGGAAACAGTGGTCTGTTTCTTGCTTTGCCATGAAACTAGACAATTGCCCAGGTATTGACATCCTGGGGTCACCGATTTCCTGTTTAACCTGCAACCATTAGAATCACTGTCAAAATAAGCATGTAAATCAAAATTCCCACCATACAGATACCAAAGACCAAAATGAGAGGAGCCTTTGAGATAACAAATAATTCTCTTGATGGCTTTTTCATGAGACTCTTTTGGAGCCGACTAGTAACGAGCACAATATCCTACAGCAAAAGTGATGTCAGGACGACTTGCTGTAAGATACATAAGAGAACCGATCATAGATCTGTAAAGATGAGGATCAACAGGTTTCCCGTTCTCATCAGGAGTGAGGCACGTTTGAAAAGTAAAGGGAGTCATTTCAGGAGACGCGTCATCCATATTGAGTTTCTTCAAAATTTCTTTAACATACTTCTCTTGATGAATGAGAATGCCTTCTGGCTTTTGTTCTACTTGTAATCCTAGAATAAAGCACATTTCTCCCATCATACTCATTTCAAACCGATTACGCATCACATCTTCGAACTCCCGACATAATAGTGAATTGGTGGAGGCAAAAATAATATCGTCGACATAAACTTAGACAAACAACATTTCACCATTCACTTCTGTCTTGAAAAGAGTCATATCGATGGTGCCACGAGAGAAACCATTACTTAAGAGGTACTATGTTAGGGTCTCATACCAGATCCGAGGTGCCTGATGAAGACCATAAAGAGACTTTTCAAGCTTAAAAACTTTATCGGAAAAATCAGGATCCTCAAAACCTGGTGATTGACACACATATATCTCCTCATCAATGTCTCCGTAAAGGAAAGCACACTTGACATCCATCTGATAGACCTTGAACTATTTATGAGCAGCATGAGCGAGAAAAATTCTTATTGCTTCAAGGCGGGCGATAGGAGCGAATACTTCAGTATAGTCAATCCCTTCTTCTTGAGCAAATCCTTGCATAACCAATCTTGATTTATTACGCACCATAACACCACGATCATCTGGTTTGTTCTTAAACACCCATTTCGTACCAATTGGGCATTTGTCAGGAGGCAGGTCAACCAAAGTCCATACTTTGAGCTTTCTGAATTGTTGAACCTCCAATTGCATTCATTCCACCCAGCAAGGATCCTGGAGAGCGGCATGCACGTTTTTCAGGACTGTTTGAGAGATAAAGCAAGAGAAGAGAAAAATATTAATCAAACAAGACTGACTCCGCGTTCGTACACCATCAGTGATAGATCCAATAATGTTATCATAAGGATTATATTTCAAAGTTTTGAAATTTGTGGATAAAGGCATGATGTTTAGAGATGTTTCCCTGACAGATTGTGAATGAGTAGAAGAGGGTGAGAGAGATGGAATAGGCTATGGTGGGATAGATGTTGGTGATGAAGGAAGAGATGTAGAAATAGGTGTCGGTGAAAGATCAAATGATGGAGAAGATGATCCAACATCAACTGACGTGGCATCATTTGCTGAAGAAGTGGAATGGACAGGAGATGAGGTTGAGGAACTAATATTTGTTTGAACAGTTATGATGGACGCATCATGGTCGAAGACTGGAAGATTAAAATAATTAAACAAAGTATCGGACTCAAAGAACCATGCTAGTTCAGATCAAACATCAGAAGAGTTAGACTCTTGCCAATCAACATAGAATGACTCTTGAACAATATGTGTTCTCTTGTTATATACCCGATAAGCCTTTTGAGAAGAAGAATAACCGACAAAGTAACACTCATCAGACACGGCACCAAAATTTGTCTTTTGGGATTGAGTATTCAGAATAGTGCATGAACAACCAAATGACTGAAAGAAGTCAATTAAAGGTTTCCGTTTATAAAAAAGTTCATAAGGAGTCTTCAATTTGTCCTTGACTATCAACACTCGGTTTAGAACGTATGAAGCACAATTTACCACTTCAGCCCAAAAGATAATGGGTAACGATGATTCTATCAACATTGTATGGGCGGCTTCAATTAGAGTGTGATTCTTTCGTTCAGCTACACCATTCTGTTGAGGCATCCTTGAGCACTAAATTGTCTCACAATACCCTTTTGAGCACAGAACGAATCAAGAATCTGATTTTTGAATTCAGTACCGTTGTCACTTCTCATGGCAAGAACCTTTCTCTTGCTTATCGTCTTGATTGAAAGTATTAACTTCTGCAATTCCTTAGCAACCTCTCCCTTGTGAGCAAGAAATCTCACCCATGATTATCTTGAGAAATCATCTGTAACAACAAGACAGAAGGATTTTTTAGCAATTGACTTAATGCTGAATGGGTCAAACAAATTAGTATGTAACAACTCGAGAGGACAAGTTATGCTATTTTCAAGTTTGGGCTTGTGTGGTTTTTTATGTTGTTTGCCCTTGGCACAAGCCATACATTTTTCGTTCACAGAGAAATCTTTTAAAGGAAGTCCTCTATCAAGATTGTTTTTGACTAATTTGTTTATTGTTTTAAAATTAACATGGCCCAATCGGCGATGCTGTAACAGAGACTCAAAGGTTGAAGCTTTTGAAAGAAGATAGGTTGCAGTAGACTTTGACTCCCTTGAGTTCATATCAAGAAGATATGTATAATGCTTTCTTGGAGCACACATAAGAATCAAATTTTCTGGAATATCAATCTTTGATTTTAAAAATAGACATTCATTGGATTTAAACAAAGACTGGAATGTCTTTATCGCAGATTTGAGAGACACTCAAGATATTAAACGCAAGCTCAGGGACATAGTTGACTTTCTCCAAAGTTAAAGAACCATTGGAAACTTCTCCTTGACCAATCATCTTTCCACCCTTTTTGTCACCAGCAAAAGCAACATATCCTCCATTTAAAATCCGATAATTGGTCAGCAAGTCTTTCAACCCTGTCATATGTCTGGAGCATCCATTATCTACATGCCTTACTCTGTTTACAATCTTAGTGGATGACTCCTGTAATCAAATAAAAAGCAGATTAACCAGGTGAAATAGGAACCCAAGTTTGAATAAGTTTAGCTTTAGAAGAAGCATAACTCTTACAAAATAAATTATTAACTAATTTTGTTAATTTATTTCCAAAATAGTTCCTATTTACATGACCATGAAGTATGTACGACAATCCTTGACAAGATGATCCTCTTGACCACACCTGAAAAAGTGTGGTTTGTGTCTAGGTCTGTGATGTGATGAGATAAGAATATGATCAATGTGAATTTCCTCATCACATTCAGACACACTAGAATCAATGTCACTATATATCTCATACATGCCACGAGGTTGAAATTTATGTGAACAAGAATTATTATTTTCAAAAGTAGATGAATGATCATCTGAAGTACAGGTAGAACTAGTACCACTTGTGCTAGCTTAAGATGAAGTTATAGTTCTTTCATTTGATAAAGAAATATTTAATGGAGTAAAAGATGGAATTGGATGAGAAAAGAATTTATCAAAACAATTAGTTTTAAGTCTCTCGTTAATCATTGTAGTGAGATCAGTTGCACCATTATCATCACCCGAACAAACAAAATCACCACAGTGTACATAATTTAAAGATGAAATAGAAACATCATGAGAACATAATGCGACAGTGTCAGTTACAGATGTACTAGAAACTAAAACAGAATTTAAACTAGACTTATGATCTAAAATAGACTACTGAAAATCAGGTGTACTAATACTAGTGCATCCAAGCCCACTAGTTGGTCCATAGTCGTAGTCCTCACGAACGTGATTAGGATTAACACCCTCTAAACCTACAGACATATTGTTAATATCTGTTTTGATTAAATCATTAGAAGGATGAGGAACATGCACAGGTGAATAACATTATGTACTAGGCGGAGGATAAACTTTTACATTTTCATATCCCAATCATGTTTTAATCCTAGCTCCCCGTTGAGATTTACATAAATCATCATGTTTCATTCCTAATATGGTCCATTTTTCCATGTTTGACTGAAGTTTGCTTGTTTTAAATTCAACAGGAGCAACTCTTTCAGTCAAAGTATTAATCTCAACATTTCTTTCCAAAACAATTCGTTTTAAGTGATCGTTTTTTTTAAAGGCCTCATTTAATTTAACAAAATATTTTGATTCATTGATTTTAAGTTCCTCATTAATTCTTTTTAAATATTTTTCATTATCAATTAATAACCGAAGAGCTTTATAAATCCCAAATAATCTTATTTTGCAAGCAGACAAACACATATCCTGAATTACCTCATATGGAAGTCCTATCACCACCTTTTCTACTGCTAAGGCCTTCTCACATTGGCACATCAGAGTACTTGACTTGCTTTCCTCAACAGTGATAGTAGCATCATCATAATCCTTTCTTTGCTTAGTGGATGAACTTCCTTCCTGCTTTAGTCCTTCAGATTTACCTTCTCTCATTCTCTTGTCTTTATTTTCTTTCTCTTTCACAGACAACTCAACCTCCTCTTTGAATTCCTTAAAAGGACAAATCCATCCTTACTGTCTGCCTTCCCCTTCCCTTTAACAAACTCAGCCACCAATGCATGATTAATCTCAGTCCTTGTCTCTTCAACCACTACATTCCAATCAAAGTTAGAAATCAAGGTAGTCTAGTTTTTGTGATTCATATCTTCCCTCTCTATCTAATGGTTAATCTTGGAACTCCTGAATTACTGGAATCAGTGACAATTGGTGATGGATATTCACGTTTAAAATGTCCTAATTGTTTATAGTTGAAACATCTTAGTTTGGACTTATCAAATCCCAGTTTTGAATTAGAGGTTTGACTGCCGAAGTTCTTTCGTCCGGTGCGCTCCATAAATCTCCTAACTCTAGGAGTCAACATTGCAATTTGCCACTGAATGTCAGTTTCTTCAAGATCATTAGGATCCACGTGATACATATCCTCCATTATCATTCCTTTCCCTTTCAACTCTCCAGCCACAAGTGCTTCATAGCCTTGAACACACATTCCAAAAAGAACCATTGTTTCTAATGGAACTGAAGTTTCAACATTTGCATTAGAATTAGCCTGATCTCTTCTAACACTAACATTTCCTCTGAAAGATTACTTGTATTGACTCCTCATTGTTTTAAAGTCTGTATTTGAGAGTTTGCAGCGGATGATAGTAAAGCAGCATTTTGAGTAAAACCAGATGTAGGCATAATGGTCTAGTTAAACTCCCGTCTCTTCATATCCAACTCAAAAGATTTAAGCTTATTGATAATATCCATCAGCTTGGAATCTGTAAACCCTCTTTCTTGCTTTAGCATTCTCACCTAAAGGCTCCATTGAGTTGGGAGAGAGTCTAGTAGCCTGTTAACTTGTTCACTGTTGGAAAGTTTTTCATCGTATTTCTTTAAGGTGCTTGAAACTATCAAGAAGCGATTTGTGAGATCTGTCAGACTCTCGTTCTTGTATCCAACAAAGGAATTGAATTCCTTCTCTGCTTGAATGCTCTTATCCTTTACCAGTTCATCATTACCATCATAGAACTCACATAGGGCATTGTAAAGGGACTTAGCATTTTTATGCTCTACAAATCCATTATAGATGTCTGGTGCCATGCATAGTGTTAATGCACCAAAAGCTTTCTGGTCACGATCGATCAACTTCAAATCCTTTTCAGTGAAAGTAGACGGGTCCTTATTTTGAGAGACAACATCACCAACATTGACAATTGGTATGTGAGGACTAGAAATAATTGATTCCCATTGGTTGTGGTCAATGTAGCAGAAGAAAGCTTTAAGACATCTCTTCCAATCTTCGAAATTATCTCCGTTAATGAGTCTCGGTGGCCTATTGGCAGCAACACTTTCAAGATCAGCAAGAGTGAGTGAGGTTAACTTTGACATGATAGTTTCGCTGGGATTGATGTAGTTTCGGCAAGAGAGGCAATTTCCCTGAAAATGCAGTAGTTTCACAGAAGAAAGGTAAATCCGCAGACAATTTCGCTGAGAAAGCTAATTTCGCTGAGTTGTGTAATTTTGCTGAAATTTTCGGCAACAGTTTCGCTAGCCGAATGTCACAAATAGCTTAGTTTCGCGGATAAGTTAACATGAAACAAGCTTGAACTTTCGTTCAAAATTACTTTTGGTAGCAATTTCGCTTGTTAAACCTTCACAGGTACTGATGAACTTTCGTTCATAGAGACTAGTTTCGCAGAACTACAAGAAACAATTTCAATAGTGATAACACAAGTAGTTATGCAGAAAGAACTTTGCAGTTCTGTTTAAAGAACTCTAGTTTTGCTGGTCGAACCTTGAACCCTTTTTCAACATGAAATCAATCTGAAATCATCAAAAACTCAAATGAATTTGAGATCTGATGATTAACAGAGCTTCCCTAACCACTAACCAGCAAAACTCAATCAATTTCCATGTCAAATACACACTATTTTGAACTGAAAATTGATGGAAACTTGATATTGAACTAAAACAACCAAAAACTCAACAAATCATGAGCACTAAAGCTCTGATACCATATTGTTGGTCCATTTAATCGTATAATAGTGCCAATGAAATGAAGAATCGTTCAATATCAAACACACAAACTAAACAAGGTGAACAATGAAGATTGAAAACAAGAAAAACTCATTCAATATAAGACAATGCAGATCATAACATTTAATAACATAAAAGCACAATGATATTTCTGTGAATTTACTGCTTAGAAAAGGTAACTTGCAACAAGGATCAACGATTAGGGTTTTGCAAGCTTACCTACAATGATAAAGATCAAAAACTATATATCGCAGTCTTAGTTTCGCAGTCAGTTTCGCTGTGAGAGAAACAGTTCTGCCAAAACTGTAGTTTCGCCTGGCAGAAACTGTAGTTTTGCCGAGCGAACTAATCAGTTGATTGTGAGTGAAACTATAGTTTCGCTCATAGTTTCCCTAGACTGCAAAACTAAATAAAACTAATTACATAGAAAAGGAAACTAACAAAAGAACTATTACAAGCAAAATTAAATATTCTAATCTAAGGTGAGTCCAACCTATACATGATCTTCAATTAGTCATAATGTAGGATCCATAAAGGTTGTATTCTACTCAAATGTTATGACACTTTGGGATTTTGTCAACCTAGGGACCTTTAACCTATCTACTATAAAATTTGTGAAACCTAGAGTGACATATTGTTGGATTGGGGTTATGGATTAACAAGACTTTTCTATTTGATTAAAAATTTTAACAAATGCAAAATCTAATTTAACAACTGACTAACAAACACATCTATTTTGAGCAATGACAATTGCAAAAATTGTTCTTTCAAAGTATTCACTTGATTAATCAAAATTGAGTACAAAGAGTAATATTCAGTAGATACACAAGTGGCTTAACAAAACTTGCCTCTACTATACAAGTATGTGAGTTTTATACTATGAAATCGAAACAATAAGAATAAACTATTCTATATTCAAAATGTATAGTAAGACAGATAATTGGCAATCAGAGTTTGACAACTTCAGTACTATGTTGTCTCTAAAAGGTAGAACGAATCAACCATTATTACAAATAGTCTTGTATTGTGTAACAGTTGATCAACAACTTATGGAGTTTAGTGCTAATAAGTAGCAGTCTATTAATAGCACATCAAATAAGTGTTGATGGGTAGTTGTTCAGTATATGTTGATCGGTAGACATTCAACACATGTTGTTTGGCAATTGATGAGCACTTGCCAGAAATGGCTATTGGCAAACAATGGTGATTTCTTGAGTTTTCAATACCTTCATCCTCTTCATAGATCGACAAAAATATGTTGAAAGAAACTTCCTGTATATGAAGGCGTTAGTGTGATTTTATTAGATAACAATATCGGCTCATCCAAGTATTCCAGTGCCATTACCCTACACATAGTTATATTGTCTAACTATTTTAGAGTTATTGGTCACGACTCAGTAACAACATTGTTCTTGATGTATTTTAGATTGTGATGGAGTAGGTGGTGCCCGAATGCATTAGCTAAATTTAGGAGACTTAGCAGTTATGTCATAATAAGACCTTCATTTAGAAGATCATGATTGGATTAAATATTCCTGGGAAGTGCTTTTGTATTTTGTATTTTGAAGCCAATGGGCACTTGGATTGCATGCATTGTTTAAGTTTAATTTAGTCTAGTTTAGGTAGTCATAGATGCAAGTCTTATCCTGTGTATTGTTATAAGAACAATAAAATAATTTGCATTAGTAAATTGGGGAGTGACAAGATCCCTAGGTTTTAGCAAATTAAGGTTCAAGAATATTTTAAGCTTTAACCTGAAAGGCTTAAAAAAATTATTGGAGTTCAATTGCGTCTTGATTAGTTGGCAAACCTCAGAGATGGCTATTAGTGTGCACACATGAGAAAATGAGACCAACGCTCCTGATCAACGTGGTTGTCAAGTTATCTCTACATGAAGTGATGAATTAAGTATGTCATGTGGACCGGCATAGAAGCCTTATTAGGAAAGGAAAATCGTGCATGGCATGAGCAATGCATGGATAATGACTATTATTGAATACTAATAGAAATTAATGTATTACATGATATTTTAGAGCAAAAAAAGAGTTCATTTTTTGGAGGGTTCTCCAAAGGGATGTTAATAATCTTAGTCCAAATCACCATCTAAAGACCAGAAGAACAAATAGAGCTTGGTCATAGCATGATATTTTGTTGAATCTGACATTTACTACACCATGGTACCTTTAGCCTCAACGTTGAATAAGTCACATTCTCCGGTGATATGTGCAATGGCCATGATGGTATGGAGACTAGGCACTCACGAGACGGGCCGAAAGACCACACTAATAATGATATGAGAATCCTTCAAGATACATGAAGGAATGCATATTAGCACATCACCTATACCATATGATGATGAGGAACTTGAGGAAAAACTTGAGGCCCTAAATCACATCTTGAATTCTTATGGCGATACCTATGTTAGGGCGGCCAACCACAACAAGCATAAGGTGGTGGGTGATGATAATGATGATGATGAGGAGGAGGATGGTGAAGGAGAGGTAGAGACCAAGGGGCAATGACACCTTACCCCACTTATTCATTACCATTGTCATATGCACCATATAATCCTTCATAGCCAACAACATTGATGATCAAGTATAGGGTGGTATTAACCTTGCTATTAGTTTTTGCTTAGTTATAGTTTTCTTATAGCTTAGATATAATTGTAATAGGATCTAGTTCAACTTTGTCTTGTTTTTTATTCTATGACATGTGAAAATGCATGTGAACTGTAGTTTCACCTGGTAGTTTCACATGTAATAGTGCATATTGTTTCATTGTATGTGAAATTGTATGCCAAACTAGGCCATGTATAAATATGTTTCTTTGTTGATTATTTTGTAAATCTTGGAAAATTAATGAATTTACTAATTTGAGTTCACTAATTAATTGTGTATTGCTAGGAGCATATCTTTGTTATCTATGATCATTATTCTTTGTTGGTCCATTTGATCAATTTGCATTACAAACGAGATGTTGATTCGTTCAATATTAGAAACAAGAAAGAGATAACAAAGATGAATAACAATAAGAACAACCTAAATGCCAACAAATAAGAACAATAATGATCAATGCCATCAATAATAACAAAGCACAAGTGTATTTCAATGAATAAAGTGCTTATAAAGAGCTCTTGCAACAATGATAATCAATAAGGGTTTTTGCAAGGATACTCAACAATGAACAAAATTAATTCTATATATAGCAGTCCTAGTTTCGCAGGCAAATTTGTTGTCACTGAAATTGTGCTACCAAAACTATAATTTTGTCGGGCTGAAACAACAGTTTCGTCGAGAGAACTAAACAGCTGAATATGAGCGAAACTACAGTTTCGCTCATAGTTTTGCTGGACTACAAAACTAAACAAAATGAATAACATTCAAAAGTAAACTAACATTTAACCTATTACAAAGTAATATAAACATAATCTAATCTAAGGTGAGTCCAACCTATACTTGATCTTCAATACTCCCCCTAGTTTGGATCTCACCGCCTTCACTTGTCTTGATTTGTCTAGTCGGCTTTAGTCTCTCCCACTGCGTCTATGTATCTTTATCTGCTCCCGCAATTTCTTCCCCGAGAGTTTCAGCAATTGATTCACTTTTGTCGCTTCCTACTTCAATAGCTCCCTCGAGACGAGCACTAGCTTGCGCAAACTGTCTTGATAGGTCCCTCACATCCATATCTAGCTCATCCTGTGCTCTCACCTTCTTAGCTAGTTCCTTCACCTCTTTCATCACACCTTTAACTCTATTAACCACAGTCATGAACAGATTAGCTTATTTTCTTGTCTCCTCCTCTGTCCTTTCTTTATTGTGATTTTCACAAAGAACTAGCAAGTCTTCATCACAAAATCCAAATAACTCCATCGAATCAAACAGTCTGAACTCAATCCCATTCTTCACCCTAATCACACCTCCCCCGTGTTGTTATCATAGGACCACTTCTTAAAGTTTTGTAATTGCTGGGGGAGGGGATCTGGCAATCTAACCTTGTTCACTGTCTTTGGGGGTTTCACCCTCAGCACAATCTTTCCTTTCCTCGTCTCTCAGTCCTTATCCTTTTTTGATCTTCTCCTTTCAGCCTTCATAAACCCGAATGACTCAAATTTTTCATTCACTCCATTCCTGATCTCTTTTTCTAACCATGTGGCTCTCTCACTTAGATTAGCATTAAGCAATGGCAACACCGCTAGCCTCCTCAAGTCCCATTTAGGCAAGGTCTTGAATGCGTTCTTCTTATGCAGATAAGTAATTCCTCCCCATCTCCTCTTTATCATAAACATTTATCATAAACATTTTGAGCCTCAGATTTACTCAACCCTTTCCATCTCCATCTCAAACACATCTCCATCATCATCACCCTTCTTAGCAATATAGGTTAGGGGTCTCTCATCAACCTTATCATATTCGGGTTCAAAATCATAGTCAACCAACGGCTCATCATCTTCATCTTCATCAATCAATACCTTCTTTGTAGTTTTCTTAATATTTTCAACAAGATTCTCTCTCACCACCTCTTCACCAACTAAATCTTTCTCCAAATCAAATTGCATGTTCCCAAAACCAGCCTTAAATACCTCTTCAATATTCTCCATATTCACAATCTCCTGCTTTACTCAAGATTCTCGTGTTTCCTCGGCCGCTGCACTAGATGTGCCTTCTCCTGCCCAGGAAGATGTACCCATATTTAGAAATGAGCACTTGGAAGTATGAGTCAAATCATCTAACTCTAGTTGAGTTAGTTGATTAGGGTGGCTGGCTACAACCTTTAGCTCATTCACCTC
The DNA here is from genome assembly GCA_018326385.1 of Flaveria bidentis. Lineage (NCBI taxonomy): Eukaryota > Viridiplantae > Streptophyta > Magnoliopsida > Asterales > Asteraceae > Flaveria > Flaveria bidentis. The sequence goes on from BJCM01208617.1 coordinate 26,362, forward strand.
CTCAAGCAATCTCTTAATCAATGTATTCTAATCCACCAACATCTTGATGATGCCCTCAATCACCTCATCTTTTTTCCTTTCCCTTAACTCCTGATTGGCAAGTTTGATTTTGATCATGCTCAACTCGTTAGCTTGAGATGCATTGAGGTTTCTTATTACATCCTCATCCAAACTAGCTCTCTCCTCCCTCCTCGAGGACTCAGTGAAAGATTGATGCTTGTGCATAGCCCTTCTCTCAGTTTCTCCCTCATCAACTTTCTTTTGGGACCTCTTCTCTTTCTCAACCCGAGCCTCCTCAACTATCTCATGCACTTCTACCTCAAAATCACAGTCCTTCTCTTTTGTGTATCTTTTCCTCTTCTTAATCGCATCAGTCTGTTTCACCCTTGTCTCTTCCGCCCTTTTCTCCTCAGACTCATTGACCCTCCGGATATAGCTCCATCTTTCCTAAGGGTACATGTTTCCCCAATGTTGAGTAATCTTTCTTTTAAAGTCATGACAGATAGCACAGCAGTCTACAAAAATATGGGTATTTATCTGTACTAATCTTTTAAGCTCTCCATGTCTAGGAATGTTAGGAATGAGATCATCAATTATCATCACAAGGAATAGAGGATAAATCAGCCACTTATCCTTCTTCAAAGCCATTACATTCTCCGGCATACAATCAAAAATCAATCTTGCGATGTTTGCCTTTAGCCCTCTACAACATATCACCATCGCTTTAGCCCAGTCCAGATTCAGCCCGTTTGATCCACCTTGTCGGTGATCTAAGCACATGATAAACACGTGGCTATATATCTCCACTGCTTAGAGAGGAAGGATTTCTTGATTTCCTTCCTTGTCCTAAAGGGAGGTCCCTCATAACCCATCGACCAGAAAACCTCAAATACTTCCTGATTTGACAATATCACCTCCTCCCCCATGTCCTCATCTAGCCTTAGCACCCTTGATATGACCTAAGTAGTAATGGCCATGTCATTCACCATCACCCTAGCCACAATCCTATATGAATTGGTTCTCATGTCATAATCAGCCATCCGCCAAAAATCTTTGATATGTAAGTCATATATAGTAGTCGAATGTTAGATCGCGTAGGCAGTTGGAGATCTTTGCAACCGGCATATGCAATATCTAAAACCAACAGCTTTGAGATGAGAGTCGTCCAAAATGACAGTAATGTTGCTCCTCTCATCAAACTTTAGATTCGCCGTTTAATCTAAAAACTAGATGAGACACATTAGAATGGTAAATTAAACAATAATATTAGAGAAAAATAAGAAAAATAATAAAATTAAACTAAAAACAAAGTAATTTCGCTATCCAAAATTATAGTTTCGCCGGATGAATTTTTAGTTTCGTCAGGCAATAGAGTAATTTCGGCAACAATTAGTTATTAGTTTCTGCAGCAAATTGTTATTAGTTATTAGTTTCGACAAAAACTATTTATTAGATTCGGGAAGACAGTGTAGTAGATTCGACTGGCCGAAATTATTGTTTCGGCGTAGCAAAACTAAAGTTTGCACTGCGAAACTATTAAGTTTGCTCGGACAACATGAGTACACAGTTTTGCTGAAAACTCATGAACTTTCGTTCAGTTTTGCTGGACGATCGGTACTTTCGCAGTAAGAACTACGAAGGTACCGAAGAGTCTCCATTAAATAAACCCACACTGTTGCCATCAAACCTAGATTAATCTACTGTCCTGAGTTCGAAACTCACTTGCGAACTAGAATCACCGGTCAAACAAGAATCAAAAGTACAGGAAATCAAAATCACATGAAAAGGCTACGGTCAACCCTAAAACGACTAAACTCCCGACTATGGGAAAATGAGATAACAATTTCGTAAAATGAGTTATATAGCACATAGTTTCGCAAGCAGCGAAACTATAGTTTCCCCCAGCGAAGATGCAATTCGCCATGTGAAACTCTGGTCGAAACTGACCATGCAACACGCGAAAGAATGGGCAAAGCTATAGTTTCGCCGTGCGAAACTACTGGCAAAATTATAATTTCGCTAGAAACCAAAACATTTAAGAATTTAATTTTGTTTCCCTTTCTTTAAAAAGATAAAGAAGTGTAAAAATTATTTAAAAAGAGATTAAAATAAAGTAAACAAAATAAAAAAATAAAGTTAAATTAGCCCAAAAATTTCAAGAACAAAATCAATATCAAACAGTATAAAAGGATATGCACGAGAAGCTGAATAGAACTTCTGGAGAGTCAAAATTTGGTGATATTGTTGATACACTTGTCCTTTAAAGACCATGTGTTTTTCATTTCAACGATTGCACTGTAGCTACTGTTATCATGTTTTGATTCTTTTTAAGGAAAACAAAAAATGACCAAGTCCCCATACTTTGTATGTCCTCATGATGTATTGAACAAATGACACACTTTGCATGACTCTTCCTATCAAAAGCAACATAGGCATGAAAAAGAAACAATGCCCTTATAGACATCAAATGATGAGAGCTCCAGGTCTATACTTACGTATAATAGAGGAGTTGATCAAATAAGTCTTACGGATGAGAGCTTCTGGTCTATACTTACGTATAACTAAGAAGATCATCACATCGTGCCGATGAGAGCTCCAGGTCAGTACCATCATATAGTAGAGGAGATCATCACTCCAAGTCAATGTTCATACATAGCAAAGGAGATAAGAACCCGATAGAGTACAATAAGGAGCATCTTAGATACAAAGATGAGAAAGCATATAACTTTAGAGATAAGGTGGATTGTTTTGACACACATATACTTTAGATAAGAATAACTCAAAACAGAGATATCACGTTCTCAACCCTTTTCGTACAAGGACTTGCGACTTTGTGAAGGCCAAAGTTGTAAAGGGGATTATCCAAGTGATCAAGTTTCTTGCTCTTTTAATTTAAGCTACATGATTACTTTTTACTTTGCTTTCTGGCTAAACCTATCAAGCATATCCCACATAATACCAACCTCCTTTACATCATCCAGACTTCTCATTTTATTCTACAAAGGAAAACAAGAAAAACATAAAATATATAATCCCCCTCAAATTTCTACGAAGAAGCAAGATGTAGAAATTTCTTACTTGACTATGTGTCACTATCACCATAGTATAGTTTTTTTATTATTATTGAAACTTATTATTATGTTTTATGTAAAAAAGATTACGCACAATGATGGAGCGGACATAACAAAAATAAAGAACGAGAATAAAGAGATCAATTCATAAAAATGAGGTTTATCAAAGGTTTTAGTGAAAAGTATTGCTTTTTGATTTTTGGTGTCAATGGTAATAATATCAATAAAAATCCTTTTCCTGAGCATCACGGATCACATGAATCCGTGTCTCGATGTGCTTGGTTCAGGAATGATGAATAGAAATCTTGGTGATGCCAATGGCTGCTTCGTTGCCACAGAACAACGGTGTATGGAGAAAGTTGATCCCATAGTCAATCATCTGGTGTTGTATCCAAAGCACTTGTGAACAACAACTGGAAGCTGCAATGTATTATACTCCTCCCATAGAGAGAGAAACTGTGGTCTGTTTCTTTCTTTGTCGGGAAACAAGAAAATTTCCCAAGTATTGACATCCTCTAGTAACCAACATTTTGTTTAACTTGCTGCTATTAGAATCACTATCAGAATAGGCATTTAAGTCAAAATTCCCATCATAAGGATACCAAAGACCTAAACGAGAAGAGCCTTTAAGATAACAAAAGATTCGATTTACAGCCTTTTCATGATACTCTTTCGGGGCAGATTGGTATCGAGCACAATATCCTATAGGAAAGGTGATGTCAGGACGACTTGTTGTAAGATACATAAGGGAACCGATCATGGATCAAAAGAGATAAGGATCAACAAGTTTCCCGTTCTCATCAGGAGTAAGGCATGTTTGAGCAGTAAATGGAGTCATTTCACAAGAAGCGTCATCCATCTTGAATTTCTTCAAAATTTCTTTAACATACTTCTCTTGATGAATGAGAATTCCTTTTGGTTTTTGTCCAACCCGTAGTCCGAGGAAAAAGCACATCTCCCCCTTCATGCTCATTTCAAAGCGATTACGCATTACCTCCTCGAACTCCTGACACAACTTTCAGTTGGTGGAGCCAAAGATAATATGATCAACATAGACTTGTACAATCAGCATTTCACCATCCACTTTCTTCTTTAATAGAGACATATCGATAGTGCGACGAGAAAAACTATTTCTTAAGAGATACTATGTTAAAGTCTCATACTAGATCCGAGGTGCCTTATAAATACCATAAAGAGACTTATCAAGCTTGTAAACTTTGTGAGGAAAGTAGGGATCCTCAAAACCTGGTGGTTGACACACATATATCTCCTTGTCAAGGTCTCCATAAAGGAATGCACATTTGACATCCATCCGATAGACTTTGAGCTGCTTATAGGTAGCGTGAGCTAGAAAGATTATGATGGCTTCAAGACGGGCGACAGGAGCAAAGACTTCAGTGTAGTCAATCCCTTCTTCTTGAGTAAAGCCCTAGACCACCAATCTGAACTAGTTTCTTACCACAAGGCCACGGTCATCGAGTTTGTTCTTGAACACCCATTTCGTGCCAATTGGGCATTTGTTTGATGGAAGATCGACCAGAATCAACACTTTGAGCTTCTGAAACTGTTGCAGCTCTAATTGCATCGATTCAATCCAGCAAGGGTCCTGAAGAGCTGCATGAACATTTTTTTGGGATGACTTGGAATATAAATCAAGAGAATAGAAAAACATTAATCAAACCAGATTGACTCCACGTCCGAACTCCATCGGTGATAGATCCTATGATGTTATCATGTGGATGTTCTTTCAAGGTTTTGAAATCAGTGGGCATGGTTAAGGTAATTGAAGACAGTTGGCTAATGGGTTGTTGATTAGTAGATGATGGTAAGGTTGAAGCTAAGGTAGAGTAAATTAGAGAGATGGGTGATACCAGATGAGATAAGGTAGATGTAGGTGATGAGGGAAGAGATGCAGAAATAAGTGGAGATGGAAGGTCAAATGATGATAAAGAAGATCAGTATCAACTGATGTAGCATCATTTGTAGATGTGGTGGGAGAGGCTTGAGGGATGACCGGTAATGGAGTTGTATGAATGATATTTGTTTGAACATTGGAGATAGACGCATCATCGTCGAAAACTAGAAGATTGAAAAAGTTAAACACTGTATCGGAGACAAAGTACCATGCTGGTTCAGATTGAACATCGAAGGAATTAGATTCCTGCCAATCAATATAGAAGGACTCTTGAACAATATGTGTTCTCTTGTTATATACCCGATAAGCTTTTTAAGAAGAAGAATAGCTGACGAAGTAACATTCATTAGACACAACACCAAATTTTGCTTCTGTGCCTGAGTATTCAATAGTGTGCACAAGCAGCCAAATGGTCGAAAGAATTAAATTAAAGGTTTTCTCTTATGAAACAGTTCATAAGGAGTCTTTATTTTGTCATTGACTATCAACACCCTATTCAAAACGTATGAAGCCATAATTCACCGCCTCGGCCCAAAAGATAACGGGTAAGGAAGATTCAATCAACATTGTTTGAGTAGCTTCAACAAGGGTGCAATTCATTCATTTAGCTAAACCATTTTGTTGAGGGGTCCTCGCAGCACTGAACTGTCTTAAAATTCCTTTAGCAACACAGAACGATCAAAAAATCTAATTCGCGAATTCAGTACCGTTGTCACTTTTGATCCGTATAACCTTCCTCTTGCTTATTATCTCGATTGAAAGAATTAACTTCAACAACTCCTTAGCAGCCTCTCCTTTGTAGGCAAGAAATCTCACTCAAGAGTACCTGGAAAAATCATCTATTATCATAAGACAGAAAGATTTTCAGCAAGTGATGTACACCGAGTGGGCCAAATAAATCAGTGTGTAACAACTCGAGGGGATTAGATATGCTATTTTCAAGTTTTTGGCTTATGTGGTTTCTTATGTTGTTTGCCTTTGCACATGCCATACATTTTTCAACCATAGAGAAATCTTTTATAGGTAGTCCCCTAACGAGATTGTTTTTAACTAATTTGTTTATAGTTTTGAAATTAACATGGCCCAATGTGCGATGCCATAGGAAAGACTTAGAAGTGTAAGCTTTAGACAAAAGACAGGTGACGGTAGACATTGACTCCCTTGAGCCCATGTCAAGAAGATATGTATCTTTCTTTCTTGGAGCAGTCATTAGTACCATCTCATCTGGAATATCAATCTCAGATTTTAAAAAAAGACATTCATTAGACTTGAACAAGACCGGAATGTCTTTATCACAAATCTGAGAGACACTCAACAGACTAAACGCAAGCTCAGGTACATACTTGACTTTTTCTAAAGTATGAGAGTCGTTGGAAACTTCTTATTGACTAATCATTTTCCCTCTTTTCTTGTCGCCGGAAAATGTGACGTAATCTCCATTGATTATTCGATAATTAGTCAAGAGTTCTTTTAGGCCCTTCATGTGTCTAAACATGCCATGCAATGTTTACTACTTTAATGGATGACTCTTGCATGAACATCAAAGAACAGATTAACTAGGTGAAATAGGAACCCAAGTTTGAACAACTTTAGGTTTAGGAGAGATTGTTTTCTTACAAAAGAAATTGTTAACTAATTTAGTCAATCTACTCCCAAATGAATTCCTATTAACATGTCTATGATGTAGCTCTGGACAATGCTTAACTACATGATCATCTTTACAACATCGAAAACAATGCGGTTTTAATCTAGGTTTGTTATGCAATAAGGTAGGATTTTATCAATGTATATTTCCTCATCACATTCAGACAATCTTGAATTAACATCATTGTATGTCTCATACATGTCTCTAGGTTTGTTTTTATTTGAAAAAGAATGATTATTTACAAAAGAAGATGAGTTATCATCAAATATACATGTGGTATTTGTACCACTTGTACATGCTTCAGATGACGATGTTACCCTTTCGTTTGACACAGAAATTTTTGTTGGGGTAAAAGATGGAGTGGGATGAGAATGGAATTTTTCTGAACAATTATTTTTTATTTTCTCGTTACTCTCTACATTGGAATCATTCACACTATTAACACAATCGGAAAAGGTAGGATCATTACAATCCATAGAATTTAAAGAAGAAACAGAAACATCACTAGAACATGATAAGACATCTTGTTATAGATTCACTAGAAACACAAACATAACTTAAACTAATTTTATGATCTAAGACAGGATGCTGAGATTCAAGTGTACTAACTAGTGCATCCAAGCCCGCTAGTCGGTCTATAATCATAGTCTTCACGAACGTGCTTACGGTCCACACCTTCTAAACCTGCTGACATACTGTTAGTATCAATTTTTATCAAATCATTAGAAGGATGAGGAACATGCATAGGTGAATAAGAATAGTACAAGGAGGAGGATAAACCTTAGCATTTTCATATCCCAATCCTGTTTTAATCCTAGCCCCTTGTTGAGATTTACATAAATCATCATGTTTCATTCCCGATTGTCCATTTATCGAGCTTTGACTGAAGTTCACTCGTTTCAAATTCAGCAAGTGCAATCCTTTCAGTCAAAGTGTTAATCTCAGTATTTCTTTCCAAAAAAAATTCTTTTTAGATGATCATTTTCTTTCAAAGCTTCGTTTAATTTAACAAAATACATAGACTCATTTATTTTAAGTTATTCATTAATTCATTTTAAATCTTTATCATTGTCAATTAATAAACGATTAGCTTTATAAACCCCAAATTACCTGATTTTACATGCTGAAGAACACATATCCTGAATTACCTCATAAGGAAGTCCCATCACCACCTTTTTTGTTGCTAAAGCTTTATCGCATTGGCACATCGGAGTACTCAAATTTTTTCTTCGACAATGGTAGCAACATTATCTTTTTCTTTTTCTTGCTAAGTGGGTTGACTTCCTTCCTTCCTCAGCTCCTCAATATTAATTTCTTTCACCCTCTCATCCTCCTTCACCTTCACAGACACTTCAACTTCATCTCTAAGTTCTTTGAACAGATCAAATTCGTCCTGAAAATTCACCTTCCTCTTTCCTTCCACAATGTCAGCCACCAGCGCATGGTTAATCTCTTCTCTCATCTCTTCAGCTTTAGCACTCTAATAAAAATTAGAAATCAAAGTTGTCTCTTTCTTGTGACTCATTTCAAATTTACTCCCATTTGAAACTAGTCGTGGAACTCTTGAGTTGTTAGGATTAGTGATGATTGGCAATGGATATTCACGTTTGAAGTATCCCAATTATTTGCAATTAAAACACCTCAGCTTAAGACTTGTCAAATCCCAGTTTGGAGTTAGATTTTTGACCTCCAAAATTCTTTCTTCCAGTGCGCTCCATGAATGTTCGGGCTCTAAGTGTCAACATTGCCATTTGCCAATGAATGTCAGTCTCTTCAAGATCATTAGGGTCCACCTAATACATATCTTCCATCGTTCTCCCTTTGCCTTTCAACTCCCCTACCATTAAAGCTTCATAACTCTGAACAAACATACAAAAAAGAGGCATTGTCTAGGATAGAACTAAAGTTTCAATATTTGATTTCAAGTTAGCTTGATCTCTCCCAGCACTACCATAACCTCTAGAATAATCACTAGTATTCACTCCTCCTTGATGAGATGCTTGCATTGAAGAGCTTGTACGGGAAGACAATAATGCAACATTTTGAGTGAAACCAGATGTAGGCATCATGGTTTGGTTGAATTCCCTTCTCTTCATGTCTAACTTGAATGATTTGAGCTTATTAATCATGTCCATAAGCTTGTAGTCAGTGAAACCGCTTTCCTACTTTAGCATTCTCACCTATAGGCTCCACTGAGGTGGGAGAGAGTCTAGCAACCTGTTGACTTGCTCACT
>BJCM01208621.1:0-18467 GCA_018326385.1 Flaveria bidentis
ATATATATATATATATATATATATATATATATAATCTTAAATAAAAAATGCTATTTTGTAATTATATGTATTATCTTAAATAAAAATTAATCGTGATTAAATAATAACTTAGTATATGAAATCCATGCTTAAGCCTTGTTTATCAATTGAGTTCCACTTTAATCCCAAGTTTGTTATGTTTTATCTTAGAGTTTAACAAGTTGATTTCAAGTAGTTTATCGTCGACTCATTTGTACAGCTACTTAAAACTTTTCACACTTGTATTCAAATGGATATTAATCGAATTCAACTAAAATTTATCAATGATGTTGAAAGAAAAAATGGAAAAGATAAAAGTATTAGTGCCGGTTTATGTATTCGTATATCAAAAGATGTCATGTCCTTGAATAAATTACACTCCAAGCAACCTCACAAAATGGTACTTTCCCCTTAATTATTATTATCATTATTATTATATTTTTAGTTATTTATAATTTAATTTCTAAAATTTAAAATTAGGTCATTTTTAATTTCAAAACGAACTCATCCAAAATCCGCCAGACAATATGTGTAAAGAAAAAAACACGTATCTTGTATCGGTTGGTATGTTTCAAACATGAATAATATATGATAAAAATCAACTAACGTCTGTTTGAGCCTCGTGAAGGAAATTCAACGGTCCATATCGCGAGTTGAGTAGCAATCATCAAATCCGCGACTCTTTTCAGTGCATCTTGTTTAACCGCGCCTTCCAATCCTGGCATTGCAAAATCATCATCCTGACAGGATTGGAGGGCGTTAATAGCGTTTTGAAGCCATGTTTTGATGTTTCCACTATGGAACATGAATTCTTGCATATCTTGTGCCTTTTGAGACGCCTCTAATTCATCCACCTCCTTTAGGGTCTTCCTCAAGTCATCGACGGTAATATCAATTGCGTCTAAGCAACCCTTGATGGCGGCAAGCTCATTGGCCATAAGATTTCCATGACGGGCCCAATCGGTCATGTTTGTCTTGAGTATTAGGCTCCTCTGAAGCCCGAAATTAATGATCTTACGAATGGTGTTATTGGGATCGATTTCTTTTTCTCTCTTTAACCTCTCTATGGTTTTCCTACATGCCTCTGGGTTGCTCGAGTCTTTGCATATATCACCCGTTAATGCTGCTGATACAGGATTTGTTGTAAGGACCCAAAGTATCATTAACTTTACCAATAAAAATACCGTGAATTTCGACATATTTTATCCAATTTTTGTGCAAAGATGGTCTCTTCATATTTTTGTTTCATATGTTTCTTTCTCTTTGTACGATTTTTATGGAAAACGAAGGATTAAGAAAGACCTTTCATTATTTTTTGGTGGTTGTTAATTTATTTTCTTTAATTAGTAAAGAGAAATAAGTTCATTAATCAACAAAGTGTCAATATGGAGAGTTGTACGTTCTCAATCCATAGAGTTATATGTTTCACTTCAAAGAAAAAACACCCATGCTACATGTTTATTAAAGTAAATAACATTTTTCATCATTTAGATGATATATAATTACAGGTTTTGCATTAAACTTTAATAATTACATAAGCATCTTTTATTTCAAATAATCTAGTTTATTTATATAATAGAGTTGTCTTTTAAAGAGGGGCAAAGTAGTCATTTTAAACATAATTAGTGAGAATTTTTAACGTCTGCCAGTAAAAATGACGTAATGTGTGACAACTTTTGAAATAAAGGATGATTTCTGTAATTTTTGAAATTTAAAAATGAAACTTGTAGTTTTATATATACTTAAATGACGAAATAAGTAATTTACTTTTTTTACAACCAAAAGAATTCATAATCATTTTTATAACACTAGAACTCATAATCTAAAACATATAAAAAGTAAATGTAATCATATAAAAAGCAAACTGTGCTGGACCGATTGTCTTAAAAAAGTGAAAAAAAACAAATGAAAATTAGATTTAAATCTAAGACGTCTCTGAGATTGACTTTAAGTGCTTACCGGTGAATTCGACCATCAAAGGTTCACTTGTAGGAATGCAGACGAGCCGAGACGAGCCGAGACGAGCCGAGACGAGCCGAGCCGAGCCGAGCGGTCTTGAGCTACTCGAGATTCGATCGATAAAAAGCTTAAAACGAGTCAAGTTGCCCGAATCGAGCTCAAGCTTGAAAAAAGACTTATTTAATATCGAGCCCGAGCCCGAGCTTCACGTATCGAGCTCGAGCTGCGCGAGCCTAAACGAGCTTTTTATTTATATATTTTTATTTCATTTATTAAATATATTATATAACAAATACTTATTATATATAAAGTTATGATTTAAAACATTTAAATACTATGTGTATATTATATATAAAATATATAGTTATAAATATATATCAAAATTAAATATAAAAATCTCAAAAATAATATTTGAATAAACAAATGAGTTGAGCCCCAGTCAAACTCGACTTTGAAAAAGTATTTGTTGAGCCGAGCATAAGCTTTAAAAATAAAGCTCAAAACAAGTCAAACTCCAGCTCGAGCTCTCTTAAATCATCACAAACCGAGCTCGAACCTATATGAACTCAGGCTCGGCTAGGCTCTTTTGCATCCCTATTCACTTAGTTTCATTTTTAGCTAAATGTTTTGAAGGTCATTATCAGTACTCAATAGTTATAAAATGAAGACAGTAGATCTAACTAGTATCAAGACCCCTTGCAACAATGGCGCAAAACGATGAAAAAACCTACCGTCAACATTTGTTACGAACTCACACATTGAAGATAAGAAAAAAGAAACTTGTGAAACTATAATAAAAAAATGAACCCTTAATAAAAAAAAGTGAACCCGTCGCAAACTCGTGTATTTGTGACAAGACTGCTAATAATATTTAAAATGTTAATTAAAAAAAACTATATGAGCATTAACATAAGAGCGTTGATAAAAAAACAGCCACATCAAAAGAGAAAAAAAACAATACTTAAGAATATTAAACTCATATTTTATAGATTTTTTGTAAAAAAAAATTAGGTTGAATCAGAAGATTTTCTCATTTATGGTGAGTTTTCTTTTGATGATGGTCTCGAATTACGTACTCAGGTAAGGAAGATGATCGGAAGCCCAATGGTCCGTCAATAATTCAATTAGTCATTCAAAAAGGTAAAATAAGTAAAAAAGTTATGAAAAATCAAAACCTATAATCAAAATTGTACATTTACACATTGATGATTTTGTATATTATGACATGCATTTACTTTTGGAATAAAATATACACGATGAAGGTAAAAAAACATATGTCGCAACAATAAACTCAAAATCTTCTATAACATTAAATTTAAGAATTTGTAATGAAAACAAAATAAACAAAAAAAATACAAGTGTACCTAAATACAAATAAAGAAAGAAGGTCATAGGTTCAAATCTCACTTGTCGGTGTAGCCGGAGAAACATGTGGTTTTCTAAACAATAGGTTTTCTCCTAAGGGGGTTGATGGTGCAACTGGAGAAACAAATAGGTGAGCCCGATTAAAAACACTTGTCCTTCCGAAATAGGATTGGACATTCACCGTAAAAAAAAAATAGGTGAGCCTGATTAAAAACACTTGTCCTCCGATTTAGGATAATGTAAAGGTTAAAAAACATGAAATTTTGATGCCATCTGTTCCATTTTGACTTGCGATTTTGGAACACATTTTTATTGGTCTCTATACTATAGATCTGCTGACCCATTTGAGCATGAAATGACACTTACGAGGGCGGCCTTTGGAACCGGTCTTATCACTCGAATGAGTCAGTGTTATCTCGATCTTTACAATGATTCGAGTGACTAAAGAGGAACACATGATCAAAAAAAGAATGCTTTGTATCGCTTAAGAACAGAGCTTTACATATTGGTTCCTACCAAAATCAACGAATGACCAAGATATGTTTACATCAACGATAAACCGATTAATGTCACAACACACGAAAAGTAAAAAGAGTGTAACAAAGAGTTCGGATTACCAGCAGACGCTGCAACATGCAAGTAAAAGATGCAAGCTTGACTCGTTGAAATGACCATGACACTGACACCCTTTAGAGTAGCTATCAAAGATATTGTGATGTTCATTGATGGCGATCATCACCACCATCACTCTCCATCTCTTCAGGATCCTCAAACCGTTGGTCGTTGATTTGAAGCTGCAATTAATTTTGAAACCGCAATGACGTCAAATCACTGTTATCACTTGTTATGGATTTTGTAACGCATTTGGTCCCTTACACCAACCATAGAAATGACTATTATGTTGATGTGACATGACCATATAACCCTTTTTATTAATCTCAATGTTTGGATAAGAAATAGGATCGGAAATGAGAGTTTATTGGTGATTTCTATTTTGACAGTCATTTTAACGTCAATTAGTGTTAGGGACTAGACGTTTTACACAGTTAGGTTGGGACCAAATCCGTAATTTCTCAAAATCTGGGACCAAATTCAAAATACAACGAAATTTTGTCTTTATTAAATAAGAAGAAATGCATACAAGTGTACAGTTTAGATAGAGGTGAAAGTGAAAAAATTTGACGTTGCTTATACATGTCTATTTGGGTTATACTTCATCAGTTCATCCTAAACGTGTTAGCAGAATAGTTGTGATCATACTTAGCACGTTAATTATTATTATTATTATTATGATTATTAACTGAATAAACAAAAGAAATACCTCAAGCACACTGCTAGCTAGGTCATGATCTCCATTTGAATAACCAATCGTGAAAGGAATTTCTGAGTCATTCCACCCTGCGTCATCTCCCTCTGCATACAGTTGGTCACAAAATATAAGACATTACGACACTGGGGAAAAAGTAATTTACAAAACACCACAAGTGAAAAGAAAACAAAAACATGTACCTATTGCAGCACTCAACTGATCGGCACTAAAAATCCAATTGTGCTGCTCTTCCTCCTCTGAAGAAATGACAAGGATGTCGGTAATTTAGTGGCATCAACAATTTAATAGGGCTAATAAAAAAGGAGAGTTCCATATATCCCCTTGGAACTTGGTATTATCACATTTACCCAACAAAAATCATACTATTAAACAACGCATTTCGAATTATGACACTTATATAAATCACTTATAAATTGCATTAGGACATGAGAGTTTGAAGTGTAAGGAGAAAGAAAAGGGTATAATCATCATGTTATAAATTGTGTTCAACAAAATGGGTAAATGTTTGGTATTTTGAAGTAGAATATTTAATGGTAACCTTTTTATTGGGTAAATGTAATACTATGCATGTTTTCAGAGGTATATATGAAATTGATCCTAAATAACATTAAGGAAATAGTTAGACCACCTTCAACGGGTTCAGGATTTAGCTCTGCACATTGACAGAATATGTTGAAAATAGTATCCACTGTCAAACAATAACATCATTGAGTTATGAAATCATAGTGTAATATGACAAGGGGATTGCTATAATTATATATGTGTACAAGAGTGGTTTGAATTATACATTGAGTAGGATCTGAAGGCACAAGCCTCATCTCAGTGATCTTTGACAAATCAAGTGTCTCGCTTGATTCTGAATCACAGCTTTCTGATTCATCCCCTTCATCTCCGGTGTCAATCTAAGATAAAAAATAAATAAATAAATTTTGAAGAGACGCTTTATCATTAGGATACTGTTAGTTTTAATAGTGTGTCTAAAGAAGCTGTATTTTTGTTTAGAATACAAAACATTTTAATCGAGTGCTCATGCATTTTGATACCGGGGAGTAAAGCAAACCCATATTCACCCAAATTCGAACCCTAAAAAAACAATGCTCATTGATGGCATCAAACTTTATTTCACATGCTGGATGATGGATATAAAAATCTTAAATATACCAGAATTTCCAGATTATCCTATCAAAATGATTTACAAAAAACAGAATTTCACCCAAATCTAACAAACGTGATTAACCTAAAAGCAAGCTAAACTCTAAACCTATCAAAATGATTAAAATGCAATCTACTGATCAATAACCATTAAAGGTGTGCAAAGTCGGTTACCATAACCGCTTGGTCACTTATGGCAAGGTCGGCTAACCAGCAGTTATGGGTCAGTTTCGATTAATTTCGGCTATTCAAACATACCACATAAACCCTTGTCTTCGGGTACTTTTCATTTGACTTCTTCAGACTTCATGTATTATATTTATATATGGTTAACTAACGATATTCTGAGTAACCATCAAATAATGCTTGGTATCAAATCATT
Organism: Flaveria bidentis; assembly: GCA_018326385.1. Taxonomy (NCBI): domain Eukaryota; kingdom Viridiplantae; phylum Streptophyta; class Magnoliopsida; order Asterales; family Asteraceae; genus Flaveria; species Flaveria bidentis. Next base: position 6,207 of record BJCM01208621.1, read on the forward strand.
TAATTACAAACATATATATTAATAACTCTCTTTTACTCTAGATCTTTGAAATGATAAAATCAAATTTGAGCTTTTTACAGATTTAAAATTCAGTTCGGTTTCGGTTAAAGTTCGGTTACATGACACCTTAACCATGACTATACCGATCAATAAGTTAATCACAAAACCTTAAACATAAACGCCGGTTGTATACGGTTCTATACTTCTATTATCGGTTGATGGTCGGTTACAGTTAAGGTTTGCTCACCCCTACAGGCATAAATATATAATTTCAATAGAAAAAAACACCTGTGTATACAAGCAAGGAGACTCAAACGCCTGAGGATCCCTACACACCGCATGAAGCGACACCGATACGAAATCAACCGAATAGCCTTTCGTCCTCTCACTATCACTCAACCACACTACTCTCCTGCGCAAAACTCAACAATTAGCCACCAGCAACCTACAAACACACATTTAAACATGTTAACACTGCAATGAATTAGGGTTTTTTACTTGGAGGAGATGTAGAGAGTGCCAGGTGATTCAGTAGGTCGATTGCCGAGAACAATGGAGACGTTTGGTTGTACGTGCATGAGCTCCTCGCCGTTGGCGGTGTCGAGAAGTGGTGCTCCGGTGGCGGTGGCGGTGGCACCGTCGTCGGATCTCTCTGTGAAGAGGTTTAAACCTCTCGCCATTGTTGTGAGTACTGTGGTTTTGTGTGTGGAGATGGTGTGATTCGAGTTCTAGGGTTTATGGGAGCAGAATTGGGGGTTTGGGGGTAGGGGTTATTGGTTGATTGTATTAGTTAATTTTAGGGAAATTTATGTTTAAGTTTTGAACTAATAAGATATTTGAATCATTAAGTGATAAATCATTATGAGGTATGAATCATTAAAAGTTAGTATACCGTTTAAATACTTAAAGATAAATGTTTGACCAATTCAGATAATATGTTTTAATCATTCAACATTAGACTTATTAACCATTTGTCAGTATAATGGTTAACCATTCTGAGGTAAATGTCTTAACCATTCAGACATGTGCTCGCGAAACAAACAACATGAACCATTAAATGTTGAACCATTCAGACATCTGAATCATTAAAAGACTGATTAAAAGACTGTCAAACAGTCCCTAAGTTTTACTAACATATTTAATAGTTTAGAGCATTCTTGGTCCATCCCACATCCCCATCTTTATAATTACATTAAAAATACTATCTTTTTTATTTCTAATTAATTAATATATCTTCATACATTTATCATTACATTTTCGTTTTCATCCACTTATAATTACTTTTAAAAAATATTAAAAAATTTATAGAGGTTGTACCATGTCTCTTTAAATACGGGAAACAAGGTACACTTCCCCATAAATTCTTCATCTATTTCACTCACAATCACTTACAATCATCCCCTATAATATAAGACACCCACTCACATACAAATGGGAACTGGCTGTGAATGCTCTTAGAACAATTACAATGCAATCTCATAAAATATATGAGTGTGTTTCTTATATTATATGGAATGACTTTGAGTGGTTGTGAATGAATGATAAAGAAACTGTTATTGTTAATTGGTATATTTAAAGTATCACTATTGAATCTATATCGATGCAAGAGAGAAAAAAAGTAATGATAAGGGTATCAAAAATATTATTTAATTAAAAATGACAGAGATAAAATAATGATTGTTAGTACGATTATATGGATAAAGATAAAAAAATCCACTCTGAATGCTTTTAGAAACACAAGTGGTAGAATGTTTTGTTTTTATATTAGAGGTTAGTGATTCAAATCTTATAAGTGGTTGGTAGGTTGTTAATGAGTTTTTGTATAAGTGGTTGAGGTGACGTATCTAAAACAATTAAAATGGAAAGTTCTTGGGTTTGAGTGTTACTTTGAGCAAAAACTTAAGGTTGAGGATGGATTTTGTAGTTGTGAGTTTCTATCTGCGAGGGTTGCGGGTGCGATCCCGGATGGAAACAAATAGATGGACCTAATTGAGATAACGCATCTTTCGAACTATGGTCGAACATTTGTCGTTTAAAAAAACATGTGGTTGGTAGTTAAGTGGATTTGGATTCGTTTAACAAAAGCTATGTTTTATTAATTTGATTCAATTTTTTACATAAACAAAACTAGCTATTTGAATCTTGTGAAATGTTTCTATAAATGCTAAAAGTTTTAAATTGTATTATTATAAGAAAAACTTTTCGTGCTATTTGAATCTTGTGAAATGTTCTCCAAGAGTTAAAGTTCTAAAAGTTATTTAAATGAAATATAATAAATTTTGGTTATTGTTTAGTGATTATCTGTTTTAAAATTTATCTTGAAATGTGAGATACCATCAAACCAAAAAAATTCATTTGGTAATAACCATCCAATGTAGCTAGATAGTTAAAGGTATCGTATAGAACACAAGGGTCATAGTAAAGTCGGTCTTTGATCATCAGAAGTTCATCGGAGGCCTCTGAATAGAAATGCAAAGACCCGTTTAAGGCTTACTAAACACAACGTTTCTCGACAAGAACTTGCGACTCCATACACATTGTGCCCACAAGATTGTGTATAATAAAGTTGTTTGACATTATCATATAGTATTTTTGTCTAAAATCCACCAATCAAAGAACTAGTATAAACACTTGTTAATAAAGCAACCAATGAGATTGTTATAGTTACCTTTGTGCCAAGGACAAAAAAATATTCCCTATAAATACATCGCCAAGATTGGAGGAATTCAAGCAAAAGAAGACCGAAAGAAAAATAGAAACATTTATTCTTTTCATGTTTCTTTGTAGTTATTGTTCTAGTTAGAGAGATTTGCTATGTAAAAATGTTTTTTTATCCTTGTATATACAAAAGTAGTTCCTCTTGTCTTGTGATATTTTGACTTCTTGTTCTAAGGCAAGATAAATTTATATAATATTTATTACTAATGTTGGCATGCTTAGTGAGTTTTACTATATGTTTAATTGAATGTATTTATTTTTGTCTTTTTTTTTAATGAACCTATTACTTTTATATTTTTGACAATTTAAACCTAATATTTCATTTTGTTTTCATCTTTGATCCCATACTTGTCATATTTTATAATTTTTTTGGTTTACGTATCCGAGTAAATTTTGTGAGTAACAATCACAGTGTGTGTGTGTGTGTGTGTGTGAATTAACATTTGTACCCTTATATTTTTCTTATTTAACGACCCTATCGTAATGCGTTGGTTCTATATCTACTTATTGTTTAATATGTTTTACTTTTTACTTACGTGGTTCAATGTTTTTACGCATACTTTTCGTTTGATTTTGTTTTTTTTTTCGTTTTTTAGTTCTTTTCTAATACGAGTTTTTCGTTGTCAGTTGCGATTGTATGTCATTGATACTACTTAACAATTGCTTTCTCAATTCTAATCGGTATTTATCTAACTTGTTGTTTGTTCAACCTTATCCCAAGGCTAACATTTGCTTTGCATGTGAATGAATAAAAGTTGAGTTACTATATTTATTTGTGTGTAACAAAACCGAATCAGGATCATAATAAAGCTTACATGATTATAATAAAGATTATTGGTAGTGGTGTATGAAAAGATACATTGTCAAATATGTCAAAAATTTTATGATTTGCTTGCAAATGCATAAAGTCTTGTCATAAAAATGCACCCTCTAGAATTCATGATGTTGGAATAGGCTCTCATTGCTATAGCTTTTATAAGGACTTCTACAAAGACACCTTGGTGTTCGGATGCAATATGGTTGATGCCGCCCGATTGATGGGACGTTTATATAATTATATTGTGTCAACCCGTAAGCCACCTTCTTGTTTTTGCAACTATTCTTCTTGTAATAGACTATTTTCGGATTATGTTCGTCACTTTTATAGTATAAGATTGGGATTCAAAGTTTACCTCGTGCTTCTAGTGGATGTTCCGAAAGAATTTTGGTAAATACAAAATGCAGTGTTATTTAACATCCACAAACTCATGGTCAAAAACAACAAATATATGTACTAACTTTGGTGGTGGTTAATTAGATGCAATGTTACATCCATGTGTAATCAACTTTGGGGGTAATAATCAACTTTGGGGGTAATTGAATATAGTGTTACATATATGTGTTATTAACTTTATGGTAGTCTGGATATTTAAAAGTTGTTAGAAGGGTTATCATACAGAAATAGTTAGTTATCATTAAAGCATCCAAATGTAGTCAATTGATATATTATATTGGAGCAAATTTGTTAATTCTTCAAACAAACATATGAAAGCATTTAACATTAAAACCAATATATTGTGTTTAAAATAGTTAAACTCCTCACAAGAACCATACATACTTTTATAGAATATGAAATAAGACCAAACTTTATTTGCTTGTATTTCATGTATAATATTCAACTTTCTTCATAATATAACATTCAAAGATTTATTCTCAAGCTAACCTTAACAACAAAACAAATAGACATAAAATGTATTTATACATAATTGTAAGGGTAAATAAGCTCATGTAGATGAATCTTTAAAACTTGATGAGTAAGAATACTACATAGAACTCTTGTGGAATGGCTTTAGTCATCTTCTCCTTATGAAAGTAGGTAGTAGGTAGTACCACAAATGAGATTTGGTTTAAACTATAGAAGTTCTATTCTCTCTTTAAGGAAGAAAGAACAAGTGTTATTATGGAACACCCTTTATGTATGTAATAAAATGCATATAGTACTTTATTGAATCAAGTAAAAGTATCTTATTGATATGTATATTAGAAGAGCCCAATGGTAACACCTAAGAACACAATAACAATGATGAGAAGGCATTGAGGAGGAAGAGTGAAAGGAAGAATTAAAGGGTTAATAATACTAATGGTGGCAAGGAAAAGAAGAGGTAAGGTGACGAAGATGAAGAGTGGGGTGAAGAGCAGGAGAAGAAGAAGCCCCATGATTGAAATGAATAAGTTTACAAGTGATTTCTTTTGTTACATTGAAGTTAATAAATAGGGAGGTTACGTAAAGGATGTTGGTTATTTTTCATGAATTTTGCATGCATGTTATAATAAACGTGTTTATAGTTTTATGTCTTACATCTCCTCTTAGCTTGTCTTTCTATAGTTGGTTGTTATTCACGTAAGAACAAATGTGTGTCAATGTATGAAGTGTGAACTACATAAAAATTAATCAACAACATACATGGTTTTGCCTTTTGAGTCATTAATAAATATGTTATGTTTTTGTTTTTTTTTTTGTTTAATTATGTCCATACAATTACTTTTTTCAAGATAAATCATAAAATAATTTAAGAAGTGATACATCTTATGGAATGCTTGTCATATCCATCTATGTATGTAACTTGTGAAGTAAAACCTGCTTGTTCTTGTAGTTATATATAACTCTAGCATATTATAATTTGAATATATAAGCTTTTAATAAGAACTAATAAAATAGTTTGACCTATGTTCGTAAATATTTCTTCTCGTGAAAATTTAGATGTACAATTTGAGCATTGTTTATCTTTACGGGTTCGAGCTCTAATGATATAATCAAGCATTATATCATTCATGTGAAATCAATAAATTTTTAGTTGGTTTATCGTTTAATCGTTTATGTAACAATGCTCAAAATCATTAAACCAATTAGGTCAATCTCTAATGATATAATCAAAGCACTATATCATTTATGTGAATCAATAAGCTTTCTGGTGAGATGTATGCTATCGTAAAGAACCAGTGTGAGCATTAAAAGAATGGATCACCCTCCTAATTCAACAAAGGTTGTGTTTAATAAATCTTATAAAAACATTACTAGTGGTAGGGAATCAGGAGGATCACCCTCCTAATTCAAAGTTCAATTTTTAGACGTTTTATCTCGTTAACTGTGACACTTATACCATAATATTATTGTTATAGAACAACATTTAACATTATAGAACCCTAATTCCACTATTTAATATTTTACAAGGAAATATATGTTGAAACAATATTAACAAATGTATATACCATAAAGAAAAGAAAAAGTTATGATTGAGAGTTATGTTAATAGTGTCTTTATATTATAGGGATTTGTTGTTGATGGTTAATACCATTTATTTAAATAAAGGGTTGGTGATAATGGGTAGATAGGGTGCCTTTGATGAGGTTTTTTTAACCAATATCCAAAATTTATTTAATCATTTCATATGTATAGCTCATAAAATAAAATGCACAAATTAGTGGTCTAGTGATCGGGGGAGGCTTTGTCTCTCTAGGAGGTCCAAGGTAAAATCTTAGCATTAGAGAATAAGTAATAGCTTGGTGATAGTAACAACTAACCACTAACATGCCCTTAAAATCAAGGACTAACGATGAGCTTTTACGTAACTCGTAACATAAAATGCATAAGCTAGCAAAGACCTAAATTTTACTTAATAAGAAATGTGATGAGATTAAAATTACACCAATCTTTCTACTTTGAATTTTACAACTATCGTAACTTGTTACCCTTTTCTTCTTTTAACAAGACGAGAGTATAATGTATATATTAAGTACTAGCTTTAGTAAACTCGTGTATTATATGGGTTGAATAAGTAAAATATTAAATTAAGTCTTTTAAGCTTTTGTTTTTAGGGTATGATTATACTAAAAAAGAGATTTAATCTAAAAAGTTTAAAAAATATTGTGGACTTAACACATGCCCTCTATTGTTTTAAAAAGAGAATAATGTTTTGGTCATTATGTCAAATACTCAGCTCATTATGTTATATATGTTCATTGTGTCATAATAATATATTTTCACCGGTGTATTTTATAAAACTCATAGTGTTGAATGTGACACTCTACATATATCTCACATCGGCCGTGGATAGGAGAGATTTTTTGTTCATAAAGAATATCTGGCCTCTAACATCAACATCGCATTTTGGGCGTATTGGTTGTGGATGAGAGGAGAACTTCATATTTAAGCGTGCTCGGGTGGGAGCAATCCAGGGATGAGTGACCTTCCTGGGAAGTTTTCACCCGGGCAACCAAAAACAACTCCGTGAGCTTCTCGTGTGCAAAACGGATAATATTGTTGGTGTGAGGGGCCGAGTGTTACAAAATGGTATTAGAGCCATGGTTATAGGAAATTAGGTTATTAGAAATGGAATGACCTAGACTATAACTAAGTACCCTTGCACATGAGTCCTCTCATGTATTTTACATGCGTAGATAGAATTTTATGTGCCTTATATGTTTAAACATGAATATGTGATTATATGCCTTATGTGTTTATTCTTATACCTTGATTCTTATCAATGCACACATGATTCTCAAATCATACTCTAAGGCATTGTGCCTAAATAAAATGGTTTTCAAATTGAGCTTTAAATCATTATTCATGATTTTCCAATCTCGTCAAAGTTTGTGTCCTATAACTTGAAACATGTAATACTGGAAGAGCGTGATGCCTGTATCTCGAGGTTTTCTCGTAAGGTATTCATATAAATCCAAATCAACTGGTGGATCCGCTTACCTTACCTAGGAACCCTTGGGGTGAGTGTCCGCTTATAGGTACGCATGTCTTCTTTAAGGTTGTGGTTGACCTAATATTTTGATAAGTCAACGTATTTGCCTTGGTTTGTAAACCAAACATTACACTTGAAACATCTTGTTGTTATTTTGAATCGTCTTATAATTGATTTTGTCTTCTTGGATTTTAAAATTCATCATCGAATTCTCATAACAATTCTTAATAATATTTCTGTATGTCATCCCCTCAAAACCACACTTATTCTGAGAACTCATTACAATGATACTCTTATTCTGAACTGAACCTTCAATATTAACAAACACAATTCTCGTATCAACCTTACGTTAATGCAACTTTGAAATACCAATGTCATCTAAGAACCATGCCGAAGTTGTCTGCTTTGAGAAAGCTCCTTTGGAGTCATATTTCATCCAAAAGTGTCTTAAACATATTTCTCATGTTCGTCAAGACGAGTCTCGTATTGATCTAATGTTTGGTGCTTCACTCGTTACCAAATCTTCCAAATCGTCTTGCCCCGTCTAAAATGCAAAAGCTTGAAAGCCAACATTTCCAAACAAACTGAGGAATCTAACCACATTATGAAAAAATCTATGAAAATCAAGAATCATGAAATCGAACAAACTTAAGTGCAGTAAAATAGCAGAGTCAAAACTCATTGAATTTAAACATCCCCAAGAGTTCACTTGCGAACGTGACATGAAATCCAAGTCTCCTCATATATTTGAAATTAATCCTCTAATGATTAAATTTCAGGGCAAAATTTCTTAAAGTAGGAGAGACTATAACATCCGCCTATTTTCAAACTAGAAACCTAAACTCGAACCATTTGAGTCAATCTTGTAAATCAAATTCATTATTTGATCATTTTATATATTTTTTTGTTCCAAATATAATAAATGTGTCACTTAATCAATTTAACTTAATTTCTATAATTTATAAAATAAATTTATAAATGTTAAAATGTTATTAATATCTATAAGATTTTAAAATATTCGACTAAAATAAATAATCAAATTACAAGTTTTTTGTAAGATTTATAAAGTTTATAAAGATTTAATAAAAAAGAGTTAAATTAAGATTATAGTCTTAATAAAATTAGGGTTTAAATTGTAATTATTTATTTAATTAAATTATTTAATTTTATATTCATTTTAAATTCCAATCATAACTCCTTCTTAAAAGACTTGTAACTCACAATTAACACCATTCATAACCCCCTACTAAACTTAACTATAAAAGTAGCTTTAGGCTTCACTTTTCATTTGCTCATTTTAAAAAAATCTCACTCTCATATCTTTGTTTCATCCATTGGTTAAGATCAATTTCAAGAATTTTACTTTACAAAAAATTTCAAAAAATTTCCTAATACTAATGTAATCTTTTATTGCATTTATATTATATATTTTTATATTGTTTCAATCATCCTAACATCCAAATGTTCTCATGACTTTATGTTCTTACTTTTAATCTTTCGTCTACTAAAACTCTTTTAGTTTTAATCATTAACCTTCTAACATTCACTAACCTTACAACAATCACTAAAATTCTTAATCAAGCTAAGAACATAATAATGTAAACAAAGAATCTCGTTTGCATATGGACGGCTATGCTGCTGCATTCGGTTATTCCACAAGATTATTTCTCTAAATGACAGCTATACTAAAGTCTTGGAATATTATTTTTATAACTCAAATAAAGTCTAATATACCATATATCAACATAATACATTTTTTAACTCGTATCATGCTTTAACAATTCTAAAAATGCACATAAGTGCATTACTATATATTTGACAGAACATAGTCTGACATCAACTAACTATAACTTGGTCATAACAAACTAAGTTGGAGTAAAGTTAGACTCCAATATTAAGTTCACCGAATTACCTTTTTAATGATATTTTATACGTATTCAAACTCAATCGGACGACTCAACAATAGCCTTCACAAGATAAGTGCGCATTTCAGCACTTTCTGTCTTGTGCTGCTATTTTGATCTATTTACGGATCTTTTCATAAAAATGTTTCTGAAAAAAAGTTGTCCGGGATACTCTGAAATAGTCTACTGTAAATTTTTATAATTTTATGAACCCATTTGCAATTTATAAAACCTATTCAAACGCATACCAAACATTCTGTGCAGAATCTAAAATTGGTGCAATAATCCTTTTTCAATCTACATTTTGCTTTTTGGTATTTTCTAAACGTTCTAACTTCTTGTAATAAATTCCGACCTCAAGTTATTGTTTTTTTATACTTTAGGACATCACATTTGACTCTTGACATCCAAGGTTTCTTATGTACTCTACAACCATCATTATATAATGTGGGTTTTTCATGTCCCTTTTTATTTTATTTCACACCTTTTGGGATAAAACATGTTAATATTATAAATATACACTTGTAACACATCTTGATAATTGTAATGCACAAACAATTGATTTATAATCTTGTGATGCTTATTTAAGATATTTGTGAGCCTTATATGATAGTCATCTTGTAAAATAATCATTAACTATTGCTAGCCTAGCGACATCATAGATTTATGGCCTAACAAGCCTATTTAGTGCTAAAGTCGAGGTTATTTCCGCCTCCTGATGACGTATGTTTGTTTATCATGGGAACCAATGTAACATCCTGTATTTTTACGTTAAATAAAAGTTGACGTCGTTTAATCTTTCAAGGACTATTGTTGGCTAATATGAAACTTATGGATGCCTTATGTGGTTGCAATTAACCTTTAATTTATAAATTTATAGTTTCATTAAATTAAACTTAATGTTTAATAATGAAAAGATACAAATAATGAAAAGAATATTAATAAAAATTAGTAACGATAATAATAATAATAATAATAATAATAATAATAATAATAATAATAATAATAATAATGATGATGATAATACTAGTAACAATAATAATAATAAGTCTTAGTAATAATAATACTAATGTTTAAAAACTTAAAATAATTAACTTAGGGGGGTTAGTTGTTAATTTAAAACTTTAAATGAAAGTTTTTGCATAAAATAATAAATATGGAAATCTTCAGGGACCATATGTGTAAATTTTGAAAAAAACAACCCAACCTCTTTTAAGATCCCGTATTTCCGGCCACCTTTCCGGCGGGGATCCGGCGAACTCCGGCCAACCCCAAAACGCATTAAAAACCTTCATTTTTCGAACCGAATCGCTCCAAAACGCCTCGTGTACCAACCTCAAACTTGAAAGAGCACAACCGTCGCCCTTAAATCGTATAAATTTATGATTGTGATTAAACACCGGTTACACACCCAAACGAATGCACAACCGTCGCCCTTAAATCGTATGGTCGTTCGAACATTAAAGCACATTAATAATTCAATTAAACGATACTTAATCGATGGTTTAATCATCACTACACACCTACCAAACGAAAATCTATCTGAAACAAGTCTAAACACCTCAAATCGAACATCACCCTCATCGTGTCTGCAAGTCGACCGAATTGCGTCTTCTACAACCTTTCTAGAGCAATTGGTTGAGGGTTTTCGAGGGTCACAACCTACTGAAACTACACACAAAGTTAATTTGGTTTTCAACATCAATTGGGCAAATTTCGAATCGAAGTTAGTTGCGGATTGTTCTTCAACTTGTTCATCCTCGAATCTAATACCAACCGGGTAATTAAGCACATGAATATGTTCGTCTAAGCATGGGGAGTAAAAGCCCCATGGTTAACTCGATTAACAACATTGTTTTATAGGTTAATTTGGGATAAATCGAATCTAGGGTTCTTGATTTGGGGAAAATGCATGGGGATTGCGTTTATAAGTTTTTAAAACCATTTCTTAACGCGACTGAGGCCTTAGAGTAACTGGTAAGATGCGCCCCCCTGAGGTCCCCGGTTCAAATCCGGGGGACCCCATGTTCTGTTTAATGTTTTTTTTAGCCTTCAAACTTAATTTTATATTTCTATTAAATTATAAAAAAATCATTTTATTAAATCTGGTAATTTTAAAAATACTTTGTTATTTTCTGTAAATTGAGTTCTTAAAAAAGAAATTCTTTTTTATACTTTCTTTTCTTTACAAATATTCTAAAACAAAATTATTATTATTAAATAATTTGCTTTTATAATATAAAACTATACTTTAACCAAAATCTTGTTACATAAATGTGATTATTTTAAACGTAAAAATTATTGTTAAGATTATATTTATTAGACTCTATTCAACTTTTAGGAAATATTTATAAGTATTATAATTTTTACATAGAACTCTATATAAGATATAATAATGTTCTTTGATACTAATAAATATAAACGGTTCCATTTATTAAACATAATTATTTGGCAATCCCTAATACCATATTGAACCCTAGTTTTCGTTAATTCGTAAAACTTAATATCATTAAACTTAAACTTTGCGAATATATGTATACTTAGGTACCTTGTGAAGAACTACGTTGGAACGTTGCTTATTATATTTCGTATTAATCGCCAATTATATACTTATTTGATCAAGTGAGTATTTTTATACCCCTTTTTATATTTTCACACTTTGGGGTGAAACATGTTACCTTATAAACATTGCACTTGTAAACACGTTTGATGCTTGTAAACTTATGGTAATTCACTTGTATGTTATGGTTAGTTGATCTTTGTAGCTACCATGTAATGTCGAATATATGTACAATCATTAACTATTGTTAGTCCGGCGACATCATAGATCTATGGGCCTGACAAGCCTGCTTGGTTGATCCAAGTACACTTAGCTAATCGTATATGCTTGTAAACGTTTGAGACTT
>BJCM01208622.1:0-11714 GCA_018326385.1 Flaveria bidentis
TGTTTCTGTTTGATCATTCCAAATGTCATCTTCAATTATACCCTCTTTGATTTCAATATCTATCATTGGTCCGACCTGCCCTACCTCTACTCCCCTTCAATTTTCGTTTCCCTTTCGGACTGGATTTCAGCTTCAACCTCATCCTCGATTTCCATTGTCATCTTGTTCATCAATTCTGTAAGTTTCGCATCCAATCGGCTCTCTCCATTTGATTTTAATTTCTAATTCAGTTTCTAATTCACGTCGGCCTTCCCCTCTGCTCTCTCCATCTATTTCTGCTCATACAATTCATTTTTTGCATCAATTTTCGATCCACTTTTTGTTGTCGCTTTTCCGTTTCGATTTCAGATTTGTTTCCTATTCCGATTTCCTATTACTTGTCTATTTCCGATTTTGTTTCAGTTTCAACTTCCGTTTTACCTTCACATTCCAGTTCCGACTCAAATTCTACACATAAATCCGACTTCTCCATCCAATTACTTGTTCAATTTCCAATTCAAATATGGTGAATCAGAATTCTCGATTGGATACTCGTGAACAACAAATTCAACAGTTACAATCAGATGTTTCGGAGATTAAAGCATCCCTCACTGCGTTGAATGCTGATCGAGCGGAATCTAATGAATTCCATAAAGTCGTTCTCGCTTGGATAGCACAACAGGGGAAGAAAACTATTAACAATTCATCGGGATCGGGCTCCTTTAGTCACGATTTTTCTAATTTCGGTCCGAAAGTCGGTTCGGGCGATTCCCCGTCTGGAGCTCCATGGGCTGTGAAGAAAATCAAATTACCTGAATTTTCTGGTTTTGATCCCCAGGGGTGGATTCAAAAGGCTACGCTTTATTTTGACATCAACAACACTCCGGACGAGTTACGGATTCAATTGGCTCAGTTGAGTATGATGGGTGTAGCTCAACACTGGTTTACAATCATTACTCAGGTTCGCCCGTCACTCTCTTGGCTTGAGTTTCAATCAGAACTGTTGCAACGGTTTAGTGGTCTAGAAATTCAAAATCCATATGAACACTTAGCCACGATTCAGCAATCCGAATCGATTTATGATTACATCGACAATTTCGAGTATCTATTGTCATTGGTCCCTACGTTGCCTGAATCTTAAGCATTGGGTTATTTCATTGCTGGATTGCGGGCAGATACGAAGAAGTGGGTGCGATTACATCACCCACAATCGAGATTGGATGCGATGTATTTAGCGAAGGATGTGGAATTGATGCTTCGGCCAAATCCTGCTAACGCATCATTGACTCGTTTTCGGTATCTTCGGAACCCATATCAGGGATATCCATTGATGGGTTCCGAGAATCGGTTTCTTCATTTGGGCCATGAGGAGTACAAATCTGCAGGGACTCAAGGTTCTGTCAATGATATGGGTGTTGTCTCCAACACTTGTCCCACAACACCTTTTGTTTCGGGCCAAACTACTTCTCGCGATCGGGGTCTCTACTCTTTAACACGCACTGAATGGGAGGAACGCCGGAAGAAAGGGCTATGTTACAAATGTGGTCAGCAATATAGTCCAGCTCATAAATGGCCGAAGGGTAAACTTCGTGTGATGTTACTTGGCGATGATGAATCAGATTCTTCCGATGGGTTGAATTTTCAATTGGAACAAATGGATGTTTTTTAGTCGGATGGGGTCATTCACACCGTTGAGGGCTCTTCTACCAAGCCTTGTGTTGAGGGGGAAGTAATAATAGGAATAATATTTTACTTTCTATTTTAAATGTCAATTGTCTATTCTAGAAGGGTGTCAAGTGCAACTTATATTCTATATAAGTAGATATTAGTAAATCCTTAGAGGAGGTGGAGAATTAGTAGGTTCGTTTTGGGCTCTTTGCAATAGCATTGAGAAGGGCACAAGCCCTGGAACACTTTTGTGGCGGTGACTGAGTTTTGATATCATCTTCATTCTGTTATCATCCTATATTTTGCAATACAATCTATGTTTCTGTTTGATCATTCCAAATGTCATCTTCAATTATACCCTCTTTGATTTCAATATCTATCACGCCGTGAAGCGATGCTTCATGTATGTTGGGTCTAAATCAGGCCTGATTAAGTTTAGTTTAATATTGGGCTTTTTATTTAGATCAATTTCTGGCGCATCTCTTTACTTTAAATCTATCGCAGCAGGCCCAACCCACAACTCCCTATCATTTAAACAAAATCCTTTAGATTAAAACCCTAACTCATCATCATTCTTCAGTTCCAGACTTCCAGCCCTATCGCCATTCACATCACCAGCAACGTTCACATCAACGACGTTCACATCAGGTCTCTCCAGCAGCCATCGACCTTCAATTCAGGTCCTACTCCAGCATCCATCGACATTCAGCTCCAATTGCAGCGAGCAGCCTTCGTTGCTAACTTGTCTTGTGAGTGAAAACTTTCTGTTGACTCGATTGCAACGAGCATCCATCGACTTTCTGTTGTTAGGTCACTCTTTTATATATTTTTTGTTTAGAAAGCATAATGGATTCAGGTTCAAGCAAGTCTAATAGCTTTGGAATAAATTCAAGTGACCCGTCTAGAAAATATGGAACTCAAGATCCTAAAAATTGGTCAAATATTTCCTGTAATTTTTGCGGGAAAATGTGCACAGGAGGGGTTTTTCGACTGAAACAACATCTTATGGGAGGTTTTAAGAATATTGTTGATTGTCCAAAGTGCGAGGTGCATGTACGGGAGGAGGTACTTGACTTTATGCAAAAAAAGAAAAAGCAAAGGTGGAAAATATTATTAACTCAAGGATGCGTGCTAATATATATGATCTTGATGATGATGATGTTGAAGAGTGTGATGAAATGGCACCCACCGACACCGGTAGTAGTAAGGCTTCTGCATCTCAACCTAAAAAGCCTAGAGGAAAAGGTCCTATGGATATGTTTTTTAGTCAAACTAGAAAGGATGTGGGTGGAAGGCAACAAACGATCAATGAAGTTTGTCGTAAGGAGCTAAGAAATAAGGCGTGTAAAGAGTTGGCAAAATGGTTTTATGATGCGGGCTTGCCTTTCCATGCGGCTAACTATGATAGTTTTCAAAAAGCGATTGAAGCCATTGGACAATTTGGCCCCGGATTGAAAGCACCAAGTATGTATGAGTTGAGAGTTCCTTTGCTAAATGATGAAGTAAATGAAATTGACATCATCATGGATGAGCACAAGAAAGTATGGAAAGACAAAGGTTGTTCAATTCTTTCCGATGGATGGCGCGATTCGGTGGTTCAAAAGGACTTGTAAACTCTCCAAGAGGTTCAGTGTTTATCAAATCAATTGATGTTTCAAATGTCACCAAAAATGCTATTTTTTTGTTCAAGCTTCTTGATGTAATGGTTGAGGAGGTAGGAGAAAAGAATGTAGTTCAAGTTGTCACGGATAATGCATCGGCTTATGTCAAGGCGGGTAAGAGTTGTAACTTTAAAAAATTTAATCTTATTCGCACCAATTATGAAGTATCTTATCATTTAAAAAATGTCATGTTATTATAATGCTTTTCAGGAAAGTTGCTAGAAGAGAAAAGAAAACATCTTTTTTGGACTCCGTGTGCAGCACATTGCCTAGATCTTATGCTAGAGGATATCGGTAAGGAGATACCGAAAGTGAAAAGTTGCTTAAAGGATGCGATGTTTGCAAATGGATATATATACAACTTTGTAGGTTTGGTGAACTTGATGCGAAAGTTCACAAATCAGAAAAATTTGCATAGGCCTGCGGTGACAAGATTTGCTACCTCATTTATTACTCTTTTGCAATTTCATAAACAAAAGAACTTGAGAAAAATGGTCATTTCCCAAGAATGGTTGGATTCAAAATGGTCGAAGAATGCAAAAGGAAAAAAAGTGGAATCTATTTTTTTGCAAGAATCATTTTGGAGAAACATTTTATATTCCTTAAAGTTAACAGGTCCTCTTGTTAGTGTTCTTCAGTTAGTTGACGGTGAAAGAAAGTCGGCCATGGGTTACATTTATGAGGCCATGGAGAGGGCTAAAGAGACTATCAAGAAGAGTTTTAACAACAAAGATGAGTTCTATGCTAGTACCTTTGAGATTATTGATAAAAGATGGGAATGCCAACTTCATCGACCATTGCATGCCGCGGGGCATTTTCTAAACCCAACCGTCTTTTATGATGCTCAATGTTGGCTAGGTTTAGAATTGAGTAAATGGATCAGAATTATAGGTTACAAAGCACAAATATTTGCGTTGACCGATTTTGACCGCCTAGGAAAATTGCTCCGATTACTACCGATTATTGTCGCCTAGGACCGACTACCGATTTTTTATACCGATTAGCTGAAATCGACAAGGTAATGGGCCGACTACTGATTAATCCGCGATTAATCGGCCGCCTAGTCTGATTTTTACAACACTGACAAAAATAACTTCTTCCATTCTTCGTATACAACATGTATGTAAATCATTGCCTCCTTTAACTTTAAATGAACAAATAATCCTTACCTATAGGTCTATTTTGGATTCACAAGGTTACTACAAAAAATCATATGAATATATATTCCCATAGGCCTAAAGAGTTAATAACATGTCTAAAGAAGTGAAGGATGGGTAGACAATGATCCTGCCACTTTGATCCAAAGTCATGAAAAAAAGGTTCCCTCAAAAGCTATAGAAGTGTGACACAATCATGTGTTGGGTTTGGTTAAGGCTTTGGGCTTGGGCCCATGTTTAGTTTTTTTGTTCATTAAGTTGTTAACCATAATTAGTCTCTATATATACCCTGTCATGTATTTGTAATCTTTGTACTGAGCAAACAAAAAAAAACGCTAGTTGCAGACCGTGGACGTAGGTCACACTGACCGAACCACATTAAATCCTTGTGTCTTTATTTTATGTTTCTTTTGCGTGATAATCATTTGTGCGTGTTCGTCTGTTGGTCCTGTTGCGCCGCTTGATTCCTAACATCATGTACGTAGGCCCATCACAAATCTCTAGATATTTCTAGAAATTAGTGACGAACTGATAGAAACTAAGGGTAACAGTAATTGAATTGATAAAGGGGGTACAATAGTTGGCCTGATCATCAAAGCAGCATTTGTGTGTTGCCTTTACTGAGGTTAAATGGCTCAAAGCTGGACCTAAATGCCAGCTGAAGTTGTTCCCGAGATCCAGGTGGGTTGGCACAACCCACTGGAAGTGTATCAATATCGAACAAAGGACTAGTCTCAAGTCAAAAAACTAAAAATAAAGAATTCACGAGACAACTCGTTTGAATTTTCCAGAATGGCTCAATGATGGTGAAAAGTGGTAGAATTCTGGATGTCCGGTGGCACCCTAACTTGTACTCTTGATCATGATGGTATATACAAGAAACCTCTTGTTCCAATTGACTTGAATCATGTTTAGGTGGCCAACAATTAAATACAGAGGTTAAATGGCTCAAAGCTGGACCTAAATGCCAGCTGAAGTTGTTCCCGAGATCCAGGTGGGTTGGCACAACCCACTAGAATTGTATCAATATTGTCTGGCTGAACAAAGGACTAGTCCTCAAGTCATAAAACTAAAAATAAAGAATTCACGAGACAACTCGTTTGAATTTTCCAGAATGGCTCAATGATGGTGAAAAGTGGTAGAATTTTGGATGTCCGGTGGCACCCTAACTTGTACTCTTGATCATGATGGTATATACAAGAAACCTCTTGTTCCAATTAACTTGAATCATGTTTAGGTGGCCAACAATTAAATACGAATTACCTCTTGTGCCCTCGTGATAGCTTGCTTCATTAGTCGCCTCTAGCAGTTGAAAGTTACCTGCTTTAAACGGTGTACGGGCCAATATTTATCACATCATAAAAATTCCTTCCCCCCTAATGAATCGGGATTGTTTCTCACTTTCTCTGGATCATAAAGAATAAGTGGTGAGGGTTAGCAAAGGAGTACAACAGGGTTGGAGGTAGATGTAGGAGGGCTAGTGGTTGCATTTGGTTTCAAGTTCTGCCCTGATCGGGTGTAATTTCCCTTTGATTCAAGGAATGATAATAGCTATACATAAGATCATTTTATAATTATTTCAACCTTTTTCTCGCTAACATTAGAAACATTGCCCCTTAATGATTCCCCTTTAATGAACAGGAACTATTTCTCCAGATTGGAAACACAAAGTAGTGAGGTTGGTAAAGGGGTACAGTGGGGTTGGTGGCAGATGCAGGAGGGCTGTTAGTTGCGGTGGGTTTCGAGTTCTGCCCCGATCAGGTGTAATCTGCCTTTGATTCAAACTCTGATGCTAAACTCGTAGCATTATAGATTGTTCGGGGTTTGTGGATTCAAACTCTGATGCTAAACTCATAGCATTACAGATGCAGGAGGGTAGTGGTGGGACAAAGTATGGCTGGATAACCAAATACTGTCATTCCTAAGGCAGTAGATGACCATTTTACAACTCTACCAATTCAAGCATAAATCAAACCTAACAAACGCACTCAACTGATGTAAGCGATCATACTAGTTTTATAAACATTAGTTCCTTAACTAATTCAAGATCTATCACCACTAAATCATAATCGTAAATAAAAATTGTAACATAACATATGGTAAGAACGCGCCACCCCATAAACTCTGGTATGAATTCAAGATAAATAAAGTAACAAACAGAAACTTATTGAAAACAAATGTGAGAAAACATGAATGTGAAGCTCAAATACAACACTTGAATTGCAACATACTTAACGCATAACCCCAACAAACATGGTGTGCTTTTCATCTATGCTTAGAGGGTTTAATCATATATGAGTTTACAATCACATGTATTAATCTGAGCGTTCAGAATGATGTTTTGAGTATAAAATCTATGAGTAAGTGGGGTAGGTGAGGGTACCTCAACAGTGGTGCCCTTGGGTGTACTGAATGAAGGCCAAATTCGGCCTGAAGAAGATGGTTTATAAGCATGGTGCGATTGAAAAGAGAGAATTTGGGGTGTTTGGGATTTGAGAAGAGACCTGTGAAGAAGGCGAGGAGGAGGAGTGCAGAGAGGGTATCGATGGGAAAGTGGAAGAGCCGCCATGGGAGATGGCCTTCTTCGGAGCTAATTCAGATAGGGCAAAGGTTTCTGCAGCATCCTTCCCTATGCATAGGGTTGCAAATAATATACAAGACAATATGAAGAATGAATTGAATGGATAATTACAAATGTAATCTTAATCCCTCTAAAAACGTAAAATTCATTTCATTCATACTTTATTTTTTTCATTCAATTCTTTCTTCCGCCTTTAGTCGCCACCACCCACCCACCACCACTAACCACCAAGGTTACCACCATAGCCATCATCGTCGGTCGCCACTATCGACAACCATTATTAGTAACCACCACCACCACTGTTCGCCACCATCTCAAGCCTTCCACCCACCACTACACGGAAACCAGCGGCTACCACCAGCACGAGGGGCACCACAACCAGCCACCATCCGGAACACGCGCTGCGTGGAGAAATGAGGGTCGTTTTTTGGCTATGTCAAACTACTTCACCTCCCTAACCATTGATCATGTTCTCACTTTGCGTGGATTCGATTAGTTTTGGTGTTAAAACTCACGTTTTAATTCAAAAGAATCACCACATTGGTTCTAAAGGTCTTTTCGACGTTTGCATGCATAAAACTTGTGTTTTTTATCATACGGCAGATTAGAGTTTCTGGGAAAATCGTGTTTTCATGTCAAAGTGTCAAAATATTTGATTTTACAAAAAACAACAGCTTTCAGTCACACGATTGGTCTAGTCGCACGATTGAACTCAAGCGTATACTCCATCCGCACGACTGAACTCAGTCGCATCCCTCATTCACATGCCTAAAAAACTCCAGTCGTTTGATTCTAATCGTCTGGTTCATACACACGACTGAATCCAATCACACAATTGAATTCATTTGCACCCTTCATTTGCACGAGTGACCGATACTCATAGTCCATTCGCACGAGTGAAACAGTCCTAAAAGTACAAAGTTAAGCAATGGAAGATCAATTTGCTGCCTTTACTGCCAGAAAGGACTCTCGCATCCAGAACCTTCTGCTTCTAGAGAATGAGATTAGTAATCATAATAAATCACCAAAGCTGATAATGTTAGATGATTATCCACAATAGAAACAGACTTTTGAAATGTATTTAAATGGAGTTGATCCCAATCTTTGGACATCCATTGAGACTAGTTACACAGTACCAGTCAGTGCTAATGGAGTCAAGCTAACCTTGGGAGGAATGAGTGAAGCACAGAAGATTCTATTCAATGTTGAAAAGAAAGTTTATGTCTTGTTGACTCAGTCGATACCGAATGACATCTTTCATCACTTCTCTGAGAACAAGTAGGCGAAAAAGTTATGGGAAACATTGGATAAAAGATATGATGGAAATGCAACTCTCAAAGCACTGAATGCTAAAGCTCTCAAAAATGAATTTGATAATTTCTCCTCGATAGGAATTGAGAGCTTGGATGACATTATTGGCAGGTTCTACCATCTGATGAGTGAGTTGCACACTCATGGTGTGCACATTCATTTCATATATACACCCAAATGAGGGTCGTTTGACACCAGCACGAGGGGCACCACAACCTATGCATAGGGTTGCAAATAATATACAAGACAATATGAAGAATGAATTGAATGGATAATTACAAATGTAATCTTAATCCCTCTAAAAACATAAAATTCATTTCATTCATACTTTATTTTTTTCATTCAATTCTTTCTTTCGTCTTTAGTCGCCACCACCCACCCACCACCACTAACCACCAAGGTTACCACCATAGCCATCATCGTCGGTCGCCACTATCGACAACCATTATTAGTAACCACCACCACCACTGTTCGCCACCATCTCAAGCCTTCCACCCACCACTACACGAAAACCAGCGGCTACCACCAGCACGAGGGGCACCACAACCAGCCACCATCCGGAACACGCGCTGCGTGGAGAAATAAGGGTCGTTTGACATAGCCAAATGAGGGTCGTTTGACATAGCCAACAGAGAAATGAGGGTCGCTGCGTGAGAACATGATCAATGGTTAGGGAGGTGAAGTAGTTTGACATAGCCAAAAAACGGCAAACCTCTGAGAAACTAGGATCTTTCTCAGAGTTCAACAGAGCAACCTGATTTTGTTGCCTGTGAAGCTGCATGGAGAAATGAGGGTCGTTTTTGTAGTTCAGGTTGGCCATTTTAGAAAGCTTAAGTGTGAAGGAAATGAAGAAGAAAGGCGGTTTCTGAGAGAATTTAGGTTTTGCAAAGGTATAAAGGAAGAAGATAATAAAAGAGGGGGAACCGTTGGGTGTATATATGAAATGAATCTCAGACAAAGTTAATAAAAGATGATAAACTTTAAAATCTAGAAGTCAGTCCCACCTCTGAAAAGTAGTTTTCTTTTGCTCAAAAGTTAGTTTTTTGGAAGTCTAAAATCTTCCGAATGTAATTTCTCTTCGGAAGTTTTGATGAAAAGCTTCTGAAGCCAAAATAGCTTCAGAAGATATTCCAGAGAGTTTAGAAAATTTTGCTTTAGAAGATATTTAATACTTGAAAGTTTTAGTAAAAACTTCCGAGAGGGAATTGCTTTCGGAAGAAAGTTGTTCTTTAAAACATACAAGTATTTAAGAAAAAGTTAAGTTTCGGAAAAGATTTTGGAAATTTCTTCTGAAATTATATTTTCTTAAGTAGTTGTTTGTTTCGAAGACTTAAATTTCTTCCGAAAGTTAATAAAAATCCTTTGAAGGATAAAAGATAAAAAATTTCAAAAATCTCAAGAATGTCTTCTAAACAGATTTTTCCTTCCAGAGAAAAACAAGGGTTTATATAAGTGATAAAATAGACAAATTAGGACATACAAATTTAAAAAAATAAGATTAAGTTTTAAGAAAAAGCTAATCGAAGTTAATCATCATAATAGCTGATACAAGATATTTGAATATCTGTTCGTTAAAAGTTTTAGTGAACAGATCAGCATATTGTGTATTTGTGTTAACCTTAACTAGTTTGATTAATACTTTCTCAAAGTTATCCTTAATTAAATGATACCTAATATTGATGTGTTTTGTCCTTGAGTGTTACACATGATTTTCTATGATAGATATGGTACTATTGTTGTGTATACGAATGCGAGTCTCCTTAAAGTTGAACCCATAGTCTATCATCTGATTCTGAATCCAAAGCACTTGAGCATAGCAGCTTGCAGTAGCAATGTATACAACTTTAACGGTTATTGAAAAGACATAGGATTGCTTCTTGCATTGCCATGAGACAACCCTTCCACCAAGAAACTGACATTCCCCTGATGTAGACTTTGCAGTCATATTGCATCCATGTAATCACTATCTGTATATGCATACAGATTGAAGTCAGAATTTTTTGGATACCAAAGGCCAAGTGTTAAGGCACCTTTGAGATATCTTAAAATTCTCTTAACAGTGATAAGGTGTGACATCTTGGGGTTGGGTTGATATCTTGCACAAATACATATGGCAAACATGATATCAGACCTGCTAGCTGTAAGGTACATAAAAGACCCAATCATAGACCTATAGAGGTGTTCATCCACACACTCCCCCTCACGGTCAGGCCCAAGGGAGTGGTTTCTTGCTATGGGAGTCTTAGCAACCTTACAATCAGTCATGTTGAATCTCTTGAGTATGTCTTGAACATACTTTGACTGACTTATGAAGATGCCATCTTTAACTTGCTTCACTTGAATTCCTAGAAAAAAATTGAGTTCCCCCATGGCACTCATTTCAAACCTGTCACTCATCAACTTCTCAAAGTCTTTTGCAGAGCTTTGGATTAGTTGAACCAAAGATGATGTCATCCACATACACTTGAACTAGCATCAAGTCGTTTCCTGTTCCTCTGATGAAGAGAGTTTCATATATTGTACCTCTTCTGTGTCCATGCTTGCAGAGATACTGAGATAGAGTCTCATACCCTTCTTTTGTCAGGACCGTGTACGTACGGAATACTAACAGATTCTACGTGAAACCAGATCAAATAGTACGGAATCCTATTTGATTGGCGATCCATTTAGTGAGAACGAAAACCCGATCGATATAGCAATGAACTAAACGTTAAGAATGAGTACGGATCGATCAAGATCGAACTTTGAAGTTGGATTGGTTGTCTTGGACGTTTTGGACGGCTAGGGTTTTTCAAGTGTTTCAAGTATTTTGACAAGTTATGAAGTATTTTTCTACACGAATTAAGTAGTATTTATAGGTTTGTAGTTTCCATTCGTACGACTGAACCATTAGCATGGTTTAGTCGTGCGACTGAGTCATACGCACGACTGAAGGTTTAGTCGTGCGACTGAGTCAATATTATGTCTCAATCATACGACTGATCCAGTCTCCTGGTTCAGTCGTGCGACTAGTCTATAAGCATGATATATTCATGCGTATGGTCCATAATTATGGTCCATTAGCATGAATACTCACCCGACTAGGTTGAACATATTTCTCAATCATTATTGACTAAGAACTATATACAACAACCTCAAACCTATATATGAAGTGTTAGATTCTTTATGCCAAAGACACATAGAATATTGATGTGGTTAGTACGTATTGATCCAAGTCGGGTCATACCCAATAACAAGCTTGCAAACACTAATATATAAATATTTGATTGATGATATGATCATGCAATTGAATAAATACACCAATTTAGAAAATGGGTTTCTAAATAAATTGCATATGAGATGAAACAACTTATAAGG
>BJCM01208625.1:0-19521 GCA_018326385.1 Flaveria bidentis
GGCTCAATCATACCTAGAAGAAGTGCTATATGTCTTCCAATGAAATTGGTGGACACTTTTTTCAAAACTTTAAAGATGGTCAGCCTTATGTGAGGGACAGTCAAAGCAGTTGCATAGATAAGCCGACTTTGGTCCAACTCATAGTTAATTATGTGCTGAAGGAACCTGGGATACATGAAGAATGTGTCCAGCTGGTGGTTCCCCATAAGGTTAGTCAGCACAAACTTTGAGTAGTTAAAGTGGAGGCTTTTCACCATTCCATGAACCAAGCACCCTAGTTCATATGGGATTTTATCTCATCCCCCAAATTTGTTTGATAAACAATGGAGAACAACATGCAGCAGGAACTTCTAGTTGTAGCAGAAGTTAAACTTGTAGACAGTAGACCTGCTTATGTCTCCACTTCAGAAGTGAACTTGTTTAATCAAAGGAGATTGAACAAGGTTTCATTTTGGACGTCTCAAGTAGGTGATCTTGATGGGTGGAGAGGTAGATTTGGCAATGTGAGGGTAGTTGCTAGTGTGGGTTCATCACCTATGGGGTTAACAGGGATGTCACCAGGAACCATTGGCTCAATCATACCTGGAAGAAGTGCTATATGTCTTCCAATAAAATTGGTGGGCACTTTCTTCAAAACTTTGAAGATGGTCAGCATTATGTGAGGGACAGTCAAAGCAGTTGCATAGATAAGCCGACTTTGGTCCAACTCATAGTTAATTATGTGCTGAAGGAACCTGGGATACATGAAGAATGTGTCCAGCTGGTGGTTCCCCATAAGGTTAGTCAGCACAAACTTTGAGTAGTTAAAGTGGAGGCTTTTCACCATTCCATGAACCAAGCACCCTAGTTCATATGGGATTTTATCTCATCCCCCAAACTTGTTTGATAAACAATAGAGAACAACATGTAGCAGGAACTTCCAGTTGTAGGAGAAGTTAAACTTGTAGACAGTAGACGTGGTTACGTCTCCATCATAACCCATCAGGGTATCTATATCATCCAAGTCTGACTTGGGAAAATTAGTAGGAGCGCCCTCATCATCAAGCTCCAGATGTTCCATGATGATTTATTTAGAGATGACCAACTCCTGGCCACAAATGCTTGACCTTATAACATTAACTTGATTTAGGGTTTCGATATGACTGTTGGCCCAAAACTCCTCCGTTTGGTTCAGATAAATGGTGGGGTTTATAGTCAACTCAATATAGTAGGTAGATTGGGTTAGAAAAGAGATTATTTCAGAGAAGTCAACATCCCTACATGAGTCTAGAAGTGTGACTTGATCGTGTTGAGGGTTTAGTGCCATTGTGAGAAAGAACAGGGGAAACAAGCTTGAATCGGAGAAGGTTGGAATGAGAAGTGCTTTGGGCAGTAAAAGTGGTAAAAAGATTAAAGTGATGAGTTGGAATTATTGAAATGGGTGAAAAAGGCAGATGGATAAGGTGAAGTGATGGTTTGGGGGTAAGATGAAGGGGTAAGTTATGACAGGGGTGGTAAGGTTAAACACCATTTAAAAGATTCCGACATCATTAATAAAATCTTTGCTTTTTACAGTGTGACACCCAAAGGTTTCCGTTACAGAGTAAAGTCTTCTTCCGAAGGTAAAATTATTTCCGAAGGATTTTCTCTTTCAAAGTCAAAACTTACTTCCGAAGGTAAATAAATATATTTCCAAGTGTTAGAAGGTCTTCCGAATGAAGAAGTTTTTAAGTTTCGGAAGTAGTGAAGATATACTTCCGAAACTAAAAACTCTTTGGAAGATAAAGCTTGAACTGAGGAAATTGCCTTCGAAAGATAATGAAGAATCCTTCCGAGGGTAATTTCCTCTTCGGAAATACTCACAACAGTCAATTTTGAAGAATAACCTTTTGTAACAAGGCTTGGATTGTATTTGAAAGAAGACAAGGCACATTTTAAAAAGTTTTTTCAAATGAGATATATTAGTCAATGTTTATCATCCCAATAGCCGTAATGAGATACTTAAATCTTTGTTCATCCAAGGCTTTGGTGAACAAATCAACATATTGTTCATTTGAGTCAACTTTGACTATTTTAATAAGGTTTTTCTCATGAATATCTCTAATAAAATGGAACCTGATGTCAATATGCTTTGTCTTGGAGTGTTTCAATGGATTTTCAGTAATGGAGATTGCACTCTTGTTGTCAATATGGATAGGAGTGCTCATGAAGTTGAATACATAATCCAACATCTAATTTTGAATCCAGAGCAGCTAAGCACAACAACTTGCAGGAGCAATGTATTCAGCCTCAGTAGTAGATGTTGAGACACAGGATTGTTTCTTGCATTGCCATGAGATTATCCTTCCACTAAGAAATTGGCATCCTCTTGATGTGGATGTCTTGTTGATGTTGTAGCCACCATAGTCACTGTTAGTATAGTCATAGAGATTGAAGGTGGAGTTTCTAGGATACAAGAGACCAAGCTTTGGTGCTCATTTGAGGTATTTAAGAATTCTCTTAGCAGCAACTAGGTGAGACACCTTTGGAGCTGCCTGATATCTTGCATAGATGCATGTAGAAAACATAATATCAGGCCTGCTTGTTGTGAGATACATCAGAGACCCAATAACTGCTCTATATTGATCTTGATTAGTATCCTCCCCCTCAAAGTCAAGGCAAAGATTATGGTTTCTGGGAATAGGTGTCTTCGCTGATTTACAATCTTTCATCTGAAATCTTTTTAAGATGTCATTAACATACGTATATTGATTGATAAAGAACCCTTCTTTCATTTGCTCCACCTGAATTCCAAGGAAAAGTCCATTTTTCCCATGGAACTCATCTTAAACTTCTTCTTCATAATTCTCTCAAACTCTTTACACATTTAGTCATTTGAAGAGAAAAATATGATATCATCAACATAGACCTGGACGAGCAATATGTCTTTCCCAGACTTCCTTATAAAAAGAGTCTTATCAATGGTACCTCTAGTGTAGCCATTCTTTAGAAGAAATTGAGACAATGTCTCATACCACAGCCTAGGTGCTTGGTGCAGCCTCTAACACTCGGAATAAAGTCAAAACGAACCAATTAATAATAATGGGCTTGACCGAGATTATTTGAAGAAAATAAGTAGGTAATGGAGTATGGACCGAGTAGACCTCGCGGGTTATGTGTTTTGCAAGTTTAAGGTCCCGAGAACGCCCGGATATAAACGGATCAGCTTGAGCAACTCTCGTTTGCAACTCAACACCCAAGTTTTTTGGGGTGATGATGGGTGCTTTAGTCATCGTCCCCATTTCACATTCAGATTTCTGGTTAAGGGCCATGTTTGAGTGTAGTGAGAGAGTGAGTGAACAAGAGGATGATTAGGATGGTTAGATCACACAATCAAGAGCCTAAGAAGCTCTGATACCAATTGCAGTATCAGTTTTTGTTTTCAACACAAGTATTTCTCTCAAACTCACTAATGAACACTCAAGAAGCAGAGTTCTTCTAAGAGTTCATTATAATATACTAAGTAACACGAAGATGACACAAGAGAATGATTTTCAAGATACTTGTACATATTACTTGTCAAATCAAAGTATTACAAAACTCTTACGAGCTTTCTACAAGAGTTACAATGAGAAACAATATATACTACTACCTACAGACGGATATATTTTGATACCAGCTGAAATTCTATAACTAAAACAAATACTACAAAGCTATAGTTAAGGTATCTTAGATAATGTCTTATCTAAGATATGGTAGTCATGACATGTCCATGACTTACCTTTTGTCACCAACTAAAGTTGGCAACTGTACTAACTTATAAATTATGAATAGTGGATTAAAGAATGGTCAACTACATGGCCTTTTGGGAAAACGCCATGCAGTATCACAGGTCTGCAGCGGAGTGTCAAAGACACCATACTTATGTCCCCTGGTTTATAGTAGGTACTTCTGAAGGTTAACTAGCTTCGGAAGAACTTGTTCTTCCGAAGCCACTTATACTTCGGAAGTGGCTACTTCTTCCGAGGTATCCTTTGGACTTCATTCTTTGGAAGTTGTAGTTTTTTATTTCTTCTAAGTGTTGAACTCTCGGAAGAGCAGAGACTTGGTCTTCGAAAGATGAAGCTTATCTTCGGAAGTTCCTTTGAGCTTTGCTTCGGAAGTTCAGCATATACCTTCGAAAGTGCTGAACTTGTCTTTGGAAGAACTTCATTAGTTGTACTAAAAATACTCTAAGTGTTTGGTTTTGGTTGCACCAGCTTTCTTGATCAAACAATGTTTTCACTTATTTGAGTTACCAACGGGTCGTCAGGTCAATCTGGTCAACTTTGGTCAAAAAGTGAACTTGGTCAAACATGTTAAACATTTCTTGAACACACTAATAATTACGTTGTTTGGATACAACGGGGTTCATCTTGACCATTATGTACACACACTCATAGACCTATATTTGTTAGGTAATGATAAGCTTTTGGCATTTACACTTCATGTTTTTTCCGACTCATCAAAGGTGAGTATTCACAGCTCTACTTTTACTTACTTTTATTTTTAGGGGGACAAGCATGCAAAGTATTTTTAATTATCAAGATTTAGTATTATTGGTATATATAGTGTAAACATTATCACGCAAGTCCTTACACACTCGAAACGTTAATATCGAGCTAGCAAGGTAATTTTGAGTAGTGCTACTTGGTTTGACAAATCCCACCCACGTTAGTCGCGCTAAGTAGACCGGAGGTCGATGGGTGTTTAGTTGACATAGAAACTTGCCATTGTTCTTTGATAAGACATGGCAGAACGCAAAACAACTCACAAACAGTCAGCTTCGGTTCAAAACGCTAAGTAACTTGATATATAGGCTACCTACCTATGGTATACCTTTGTTTACTTTAACTAAGCAAACGCTTAAACATATTTACTGATATACACCTATGAACTCACCAACCTTGTGTTGACACACTTTAGCATATTTTCTGAGGTCCTTGGCATGCTGAAGACTAGGGTTGTATATTCTGAGGCTCATGCATCATCTCTATCATTTGAAAGCAAGTTCATTTACATTTACTACTTTCACTGGGCGCCTTGTTTTGCACATTTATTACTCATGGTTTTACAAACGTTTAAAGTTCCACATTGATACTTTGATTTAAGGTCAAACACTTATTTTAAAATGCATATAATATTATTTGATATAACTGTGTCTAAGATCCTTGTTTTTCATGCTACTCGCGGTAGAACTCTACCGGTGGATTTTGAGAACGTGACAATAGTTGCACCACTACTCTTCAATACTAACATCTTGTATACAAAAGTAGTGATTCAGCATATAAAACCACTAGTTAGCATAGATAAAGACGTTCTAATTAACAGTTGGTTAGTAGATGGCTTGGTAGATGAAGTCTTCTAGCATACGTGCTTCATTTTGGCACTTGGACTTGTTCGATAGGAGTTAGTATTAACAGAGTGTTTGGTAGATTTATTGTTTAAGAGTCCCAAAAGTAACCTACTAAAAGGAAACAATTAAAGGAAACAAATAAATTGAAAGGGATAAATGGTAATTGAGAATGTAATCAATGAATACGAATCAATTTAACTTGTGTGATACAATGTATAACACATACTATATAAATATAACTAATTTATACTGTAATGCGTAGCTTCTGATAAAAATATATAAAATTTGGTTAAGGACATGAACCGATATGGATCTCTTAACTTTATGTGTTTGTTGATAGATCCTCGTGGATTAAATTAACTCTATTCATTCATGAGAGGTGGAGAAGCCATTAAAGTTAAAATGATGATAGCCCTCATAAGGTCAAGGTGTTTTCATGGCTTTTCTTTTACGAGTTTGGTGTAAACCTATAGCGGTATAGATTTAATAATACATTAAATGGGTGTGTAAGTTATGATTTCTAAAAACACTACTCATGTCGGAAAAGAAACAGCAATTCAACCGCCGGACACGAAGTCAATAGTAAGAAATAACTTGTTTTTTATGGCTTCTTTAATGAATAATACCAACTAAGATTTTAGTGAGAAGTAATTATTTTACATAATAATAATTATATATGCGTTATTAATAGCTAATGAATGGATTTTCATATTCACTTGTTATAAACTATATAACTTGTTACCAACTAAATACTTGACTTCATAGAACTTTTTTAAACATTAGTCTAGAGTTATACTTATACATGTATATGTTCTTTATAAAAATAATAATATTTATTTATATTATCTTCTCTTCGTTGTCAATTCATATATCCAACAATAGAATAGACACAAGGACCTATCAACAAACACATCAATTTCACGACAGATTTAAATGTCGATAGTCATTGTGGATTTAATTAATTCTAGTACATTAATCACACATTAAGTAAAAAAAAGAAAAGAAAATTTATCAAAAAGTACTCACTGGTCCACGAAAACGGATACTTCTTCTTGACAAATAGTCGTTTTCGATGAAGCATAAAAACTAATTAGTTTCTTTTTTGGTGGTAATTTCAAAATTTAATTAGAAGAAGAATCCAGTTTTTAACATTAAACAACTATATACTATCTATACACATTTAGATCCAAGAGCTTTGTTGGCGTTATAATTTACATGTTTAATGAATTTGTATCATTCAAAGTTTCGAAACATATATAACATTTGAAAGAGTATCCATATAGATTTGTTTCACTGTTTAATTGATATAATAAACGCAATTGTTTATTATCTATTTCGCTATGGAAACACAACACAAAAAGAAAATTGATTACTTTTTCATTACAAGTGTGGTATTAACATTGTTATTTATATCAAAACTATCATTCATTTTCATAACTTTATTGTAAGTCTTTATCAAAAAATGAGAATAATTACGCTATATTCAATGCAAAAAGTTATTCCTCTTTTTGTTTTTTAATATAAGATATTATATTTTACGAAAAACGTAATAATTCTAAATACAACAATAATCGCATATGTAAAATAGAAACAAAGTGACTACTAAATTTTTGCCATAAAGGTTTTTAGAAAAGGAAATCTTTTTAACATATACTCAACACATATATTTGATTGATTTTTAAAATTATATATTTTTTTAACATAAATTATAATCATATATATTTTTGAAAAGTTTATTATGTTCCTCTCATAACAAAAAATATTAATATTAAGGAAGTTCAATTAGTGAGTTTGGGTGAAACTAGTGTAAACTCAAGCTTATCCAGTTATATAACAAGCTAAGTAGAAGCTTGATTTAAAATATACAATTGAGCCAACAACTAAGCTTGTATTCGGTTCTCATCTAACTCGATTGATCTTGTGGCTCGATGTATGAACTCGTCTTGTATTATATGCTAATAAAATGCTATAAACAAGAAGTTAACAACAATTCCGGGTTACATGAGTTTTAAATAACACAATGCCATATTACTAATATACAATATAATGAATTAAATTCTAGAAGACAAGATAAATGTTATTTGATACAAATAAGCTAAAGTAATTACACCAAGGAGCTTCCTCCAGCTCATATGATATGATGGTAAACATCTCCTTGGAGATTGAATGTTAAACTTGGATCCATTCCTTAAACTATAAATAATGCTGTTAAGTAAAAATAGAAAAGAAAAAAGGTAAGGGTGAAAAAAAGGGTTGATGAATTGATGATGAGTTTGATGAAAGCATATATTTAGAAACAATTTTGACCAAATACAAAGTCCCTTTGGCATTAACTGATTAGGGTAACAATTATGTATGAATGTAGTAGCAGTAGCAGTACAATATAAAAGACAAAAACCCCAAATAATAGAGGCCCTCACCTCTGTGTAGCCAATAAGATTTTGCAGATGAATAAAGAGGCAGTGATTTAGAGTATGGAGGAGAATCCCTATGCAAACTTTTCTGCAAAAAAACCCCTAAATTATTATTCCATACGATCTTCTTCCTTTCTTTCTCTGAATTTATTATTATCTTCTTTGATCTGAAGAAGAAGAAGAAGAAGAAGCAGAAGTGGTTTGTAGTAACAATCATCACTCTTAATCACGTGGGTGTTGTTGAGAATGTCTGAAGATAACGGCGGCAGGTTGAGGAACGCCACCGCCGGCGCCGGAGAATATCTGACGGCGTACCCAGATGAAGTTCTTGAAAACGTAATTGAAAACGTTTTGGTCTTCTTGACATCACGGCGTGATCGCAGCGCCGTTTCGCTGGTGTGCAAATCGTGGTGGCGTGCGGAGGCGTACACCAGATCAGATCTGTTCATCGGAAACTGCTACGCGGTGGCTCCGTCGCGTGTCACCGAGCGCTTCAAGAGGCTCCGCTCAGTGACGTTGAAGGGGAAGCCCCGCTTCGCTGATTTCAGCCTCTTGCCGGCTGATTGGGGTGCCCGCTTCACGCCTTGGGTCTCTGCTATGGCCTCCGCCTATCGCTCGCTCCAGAAGATCTACCTCAAACGCATGTCCATCACCGATGATGATCTCGCCATGATTGCTCACTCCTTTCCCGACTTCAATCACCTTGTTTTGCTTTGCTGTGATGGCTTCGGAACCAGTGGACTCGCCGTTATTGCTGCCAACTGCAGGTAAATTAGGCTTCTTCAACCTTACATGTTCAAAACCAGCTTCTGATAATATACATCTGTTTTACGTCAATGTGCCCAATAAATGTTTTTGATTGATTATGGTACCTCGTTGTCTTTGTGAAATCTCCTAGGAATCTTCGTGTCCTTGAGCTGATTGAAGATGAGGTTTCTGATGATGAAATCGATTGGATTTCTTCTTTTCCGTCCGAGGGTACAACCAACTTGGAGTCCTTGTGTTTCGATTGCGTTGAAGCCCCAATTAATTTCGATGCATTGGAGAGACTAGTAGCGAGATCACCACTGTTAAAGAAGCTTAAACCGAATCTATTTGTTTCGATAGGCCAGCTTTGCCGGTTGACTTTGAGAGCACCACAGTTGACTCATTTGGGTACCGGTTCATTTAGTCCATTGGAGATTATGGGCGATAATCAAGGACCCGATTATGCTTCTGCCTTTGCTGCCTGCAGATCGATAGTGTGTCTTTCGGGTTTCAGGGATATCTCACCTGAATGTCTCCCGGCCATCTTTCCGGTCTGTGCTAATCTCACTTCCTTCAATCTCAGCTATACCAACATTGACGCCCAGCAGCTGAAGCCTGTGATCCGCCACTGTCATAAATTACAGGTTTTTTGGGTGAGTTTCACAACTTTTCTAACTTTAGCTACCGATTATGCATCTAAACACCTTTAATAACCGCAAATGTGGATCTTTCCATCTATACTTTAATAGAATTAGTTGAAAATTTTAGTCTGTAACTCATGTTGTTTTTCTAGGCACTTGATTCTATTTGTGACGAAGGGCTTCAAGCAGTAGCAGATACATGTAAAGATCTTCGTGAGCTTCGTGTATTTCCCGTAGACCCTTCTGAAAATGCTGAGGGGCCAGTTTCTGAAGCGGGTCTCCTTGCAATTTCTTTAGGTTGTAGAAAACTGCAGTCCATTCTTTACTTCTGTCAGCAGATGACAAATGCAGCGGTTATAGCCATGTCCAAGAACTGCCCAGATCTTGTGGTGTTTCGTCTTTGTATAATAGGTCGGTACAGACCTGACCGCGTCACTGGTGAACCGATGGACGAGGGTTTTGGAGCCATTGTCAAGAACTGTAAGAAACTCACTCGGCTAGCTGTTTCTGGTTTGCTCACAGATAGAGCCTTTAGTTACATAGGGCAATATGGTAAACTGGTGCGAACATTATCCGTGGCCTTTGCTGGTGACAGTGACACGGGGCTAAAATGCGTGTTGGAAGGGTGCACCAATCTGCAAAAGCTCGAGATCAGAGATTGTCCATTTGGGGACTCCGGTTTACAGTCCGGTTTGCACCATTTTTACAATATGAGGTTTGTTTGGCTGTCTTCGTGTAGAGTGACTAGACAAGGATGTTTGGAGGTTGCTAGAAGGCTGCCGAAATTAGTTGTGGAGGTTTTCCGTATGGATGAGGAGGAAGGAGGGGAGAGGGGTGATTTTGTCGATACGCTTTATATGTATAGGTCACTCGCTGGACCACGAGCTGATGCGCCCCAATTTGTCAAGATTCTGTGAATTTCCAGGACGTAAAGCGATCAGCCTACAAATTTTCAGTAGCAGTCATGCGAGATATGAGTTGCTGAAAACAACCGCACTGAGTACTGATAATTTATACCTGTTTTTAAGATATGTTGGGTGGTGCTTTCTTCATGATAATCTTATAGCCGTATCAAGATTTGTTGGCCACCGGAAATCGTAACGCCTTGTTCAAATTTTTCTCAAAATACAAGTTTGTTATGTTTCATGTCATAAAGAGTTGATCTTCTAGGTCGGGACAAGGAAAAATGTGATGTTGATACGTTTATTCAATCTGAAAGAAGTTGGATATCGAAAATTTATGAAGTTTCTTTCATCAGAAGGGTAGATGATGACAAATGGATGGTGGTATTCTTTAATTTGGCAGCAGAGAACTTTAAGTTCTGCTTCATGTTGTATTCAGATGTTAGAATTCAAGAGAATTAGTTCCTCCGAATGACAAATTCATATCCTTTTTCATAATACTTTTACTTTGTATTTTTTGGATGCATGGGTTCTTCTTTTACAACGGAATGACTAGAAGTTGGGCACGTTACAGTTTTGTGTGCATAAATCTTGTTTTAAAATTTAAAGAATGGCAACGCGGTTACGGCATACTGGTCCCAAAAACGTGCTTATCATGTGCCTGAGGTTTAGATATAGGTACAACCAAATAAGTTTTAATCACTTTCTGATTCAATCTTTCTTATTTGTTTTAAATATAATAAACCTGTATATATATTTTTATATAGTTTCTACCTCCCTTGGGTTTCTACGTATAAATCTCTTATGAATTTTATTTTATCTAATTTAATCCAAACTATATGAGGCGTGTAGCGTGCTTGAGTTCTATCACCTTAATATATTTTCTTACACATATGTGTTTTCTTCTAATGATTTGTACATCAGACGCATCATCCGAAGCATAAAGATTATTATGCAATTGGTCAATTGTTTTGTGATGTACTTGGGTCAATCAATGTGCATTAATTGAATTCATTCATTTAGAATATGCGATCTTGCTTTGCCTTTTGAGTTTTGAGGAGAAAATAAGTTAGATACGTTAGACAATTTACAACAGGTTATATATTCTCATCAAATCATCATTTATTTAATTTCTTTTTTCATTTTTTAAAAATATTTCAAATCTTATTTGTTATACTTTTTTTTTTCCTATTTTAATTAAATAATATGTTTTTATTCATTTTCAAATAATTTTTTTATTTCAATTACAACCACCCAAAAAAATATTTTATAATATAAATATGGAGATGAATGGTAACCTCTCAAATATGAGGGTTCATTATAAGTTTATACTAATATTATAGGCGATGAAGATGGATGAGTTAGATGTGTGAGTAAGTTTATGTGGTTTTACATGTTTTTCATTTGTTTAGAGATGAAGATAAAAATTAGAGAGTTAATGATTCACAACTGCTTATCTATATTTATTCTTGTTTCGAGAATATAAAGATTTTGTTTTTCTATTTTGCATCTTTATGAGGATAGAGAATTGAGATAGAAAAACTAATTTTGCAGGTTAAATAAATTTTAAAGATAAATTAAAAGAAATATAAAATAAATTTATGGAGGTGGTGATAAAAGAATGATATGAATGCTCGTGAGAAAAAGTATATATGTGAGAAAGACATACATGTAAAAAAAAGAAATACTCAATATAATTTACCGTATACATGAAATGATAGTAAAATAATTGTTAGTTTTGCATATTTTAAAATATTATTTCATGTTTATTTATAAAATATAGCGTTTCTGAAAGTATTACTATATCTTAAAAGTGGTATCATGTTTACTCAATCCAAAAGTTAATAGTATGTTTGTAAATCTATTATACTAATATGTTAAAGTAAAATTAATTATGTTTATACCGAATTATTAGACACAAAAATTACATAACCTTTCTACAATAACTATTTTTTTAATAAAGAAGTATATAAATGTTTTGAAAAAAAGAATTATATAAAATTATAGGAGTGTATTTAACAAGTATTGACATTGATGGTGAGGGCCTTATTGAATGATGTGTGGAAAGAATTGTACAAGTACAAACATTGGTGGGCCCTTGACACACCTAAACCATATTTTTTGAATTATAATGCATTATCAACCTGTACAATGTGCATCTTTCATATTTAAAAAGGTATTGTGGGGTTAAGGCAGTCCTTTTCAGATGTCACACCGCCTGAATTTGCTTTATGGGGTTGCCAAACTTCTAAAGGGATAGGCCTTTCTTAAGTTTAAAAATAATAAACTACAATAAACACATTTAGTACATTTAGTATTTTCATATATGTTAATATTTCTAAAATATTAAAACATTCTATAAATGTTTTATTATTAAAAAACTATGAGCATCTGTAATTTTTTAAATTCTACTTTATCCTATATTTATTGAAAATGAAAAACCAGTGGAATGTCACAAACTTTCTTTACTCCTACGTTGGATAACATATAAACTTGACAGAATTGAATGACTAGCTACGGGTCGTTGTAATTAGTAACAATTTCACGATTATTCCCTCTACTCTAAAGGTTTAGACTAGAATTGAATTGTTTATTTCTATAAAATTCCGGACTATAAATTTACCTTCGCTCACCTTCCTTTCGGGCGCCTCAACTCCTAAATCCAATTTGGAACATACAGTTGGGCATGTGCTACAATCGTATTATTATAATAATAATTAGTTAAAAAAGAAAAACAGATGTATAATTTACGTATGCAATTGAATTTCTTGTTTAGATATAATTGATAAAAAGATCTATTATTATTATTATTTACGTATGCAATTGAATTTCTTGTTAGGATTCTTGACTATGTACATTATTGTTTCAATTAAATGTACTCATCTAACAAGTTTTATGGACTCACTCAGACCAGAAAATTTATTTCTTTCACACATGAAAAGGATGTTATATTTAGAATTCAACTTGTTTAATTACGTAAAATAGTAAATTATTTGTGTAATTATTTTACATGTTACATTTAGCATCGTCTATCATATATAACTTGCATATAATCATATTAATTTGTCTTATTCTTCATTGTCCCGTTCAAATGGACTTCATCTTTCTTTCACAACTAAAATAAAAAAGGTTGTATCACATAGAGATGTCGATCTTTTTCCATCCCCAATGAGATGGAAAATTTATAACTACCTATTTTGACTTTTGGGCCCTTCATCTTTTTATAAGTTCTAAAATTACTAAAGAGTAAATGAATATTTGTATCCTTAACGTTTGTTTATTTTAACCAGTTACATCCCTACGATTTTAAAATTGTCATATGCCTCCTAACATTTCACGTTATCTTCACTTGAGTCTATACGTTTAATTTTTATCTCTATTTAAGTTCAAATGATTAACATTGTTAATGTTTCTGTTAAAATTATTATTAAAAAGACGAAACTACTCTTAAAATTAAATAATAACATAAAAAACCTTGTGGGTCACATCCATCAACATGATCTTCAAATCACCACCACCACAACCAGCCCCATCACCACCAACACCACAATCCCTAAAACATCCTTGGCCGACACCGTGTTTCACCTTTCCATCGCCGAGGAGAGGAGAAGAGAGGGGAGGAGAGGGGAGGGGAGGGGAGAGGAAAGGAGAGGAAATAAGAGAAGAGAAGCGGTGGTGGTTCTTCTGGTTATGGAGGTGGCGTTGGTGGTGCGGCGATTGTTGATACATCATGTTTCTAGTTTATG
The DNA here is from genome assembly GCA_018326385.1 of Flaveria bidentis. Lineage (NCBI taxonomy): Eukaryota > Viridiplantae > Streptophyta > Magnoliopsida > Asterales > Asteraceae > Flaveria > Flaveria bidentis. The sequence continues at coordinate 13,804 of BJCM01208625.1, forward strand.
TTCTTAAATGTAAAAGTCTTTCATTTTTTTACACATATGTAATGTGATTATTTAATGAAATATGATATGCATCTTGATGTTTATTTGTCTTTGAGTATTTCATATTATTATTGTATTTAGTATAATTCATATGTATGAACATCATATATAGGTTTGAGGTTGTCGTACATAGTTCTAAGTCAATAATGATTGAGAAATGTGTTTAACCTAGTCGGGTGGTTATTTATGCTAATGGACCATACTCATGGACCATACGCACGAATGAATCATACTTATGGACCAGTCGCATGACTAAACCAGGAGACTGGATCAGTCGTATGACTGAGACATAAGGTTGATTCAGTCGCATGACTGAACATTCAGTCGTGCGTATGAATCAATCGCATGAGTCAGTCACACAATGGTTCAGTCGTACGAATGAAACTGAAAACCTATAAATACCACATAATTCGTGGGAAAACGAGAGACTTCGAATATTCACAAACCCTAGCCGTCCAGAGCGCTCTAAGCAGCCTATCAAACTTCATAGTTCGTTCCTGCGACTGACCATTCAGTCTCTTTTTTCACGAATTATGTGGTATTTATAGGTTTGTAGTTTTTATTCGTACGACTGAACCATTAGCATGGTTTAGTCACGCGACTGACTCATGTGGTTGATTCATACGCACGACTGAAGGTTCAGTCATGCGACTGAATCAATCTTATGTCTTAGTCATACGACTGATCCAGTCTCCTGGTTTAGTCATGCGAATGGTCCATAAGCATGATTCATTCATGCGTATGGTACATTAGCATGAATCTGACTAGGTTGAACACATTTGTCAATCATTATTGATTTAGAACTATGTACAACAACCTCAAACCCATATAAGATGTTCATACATATGAATTATACCAAATACAATAATAATATGAAATATTTAAACACAAATAAACATCAAGAAGCATATTATATTTCATTAAGAATTCACATTACATATGTGTAAGAAATGAAAGACTTTTACAATAAGAACATAATACATGATGTATCAACAAAAGATATATAAAAATCCGTATTAATTTTCACGCCATTTACCTCCAAAAGATATATGAAAATCTATATTAATTTTAACAACATCGATTAATTACTTTACAAAACAGTCACGTATAAAGTGATATTTAATACCGATGTGTTTAGTTTGTGGGTGTTGGACCGAATCTTTAGTGACAACTATTGTAGCAGAATTATCAACAAAGATAGGGTTGTTAGAAAATTGCAAATCGTAGTCTCGCATTGCTGTTGAATCAAAATGATTTGTCAACAGCAACTTGCAGCAACAACATATTCAGCTTCACATGTTGACAGAGCAACAAATGTCTGCTTCTAACACTGCCAGGTGACTAAACGTCTTCCAAAGAACTGACATCCTATTGATGTTGACTTGTAATTCATCTTGCAACAACCATAGTTCGAGTCACAATATGTTGTAAGTTCAAAGTCATCATCATGAAGATACCACAACCCGAGTGTTGGAGTACCCTTCAGATAACAAAAGATCCTTTTTACCCTAATTAGATGATTCACTTTTGTTTAGCCTGATATCTGGAACAGACACACGTGGCGTACATAATATCAGGACGAGAGGCTGTGAGGTACATCAGAGATCCGATCATTCCTCGGTACATAGTGGCATCTACCAAATCACCATTTTTGTCGGGTGCCACATCGTGGTTCGTGGCAAGTGGAGTCCTAGCAATAGTTGCATTCTCCATATCGAACCAACTAAGGATATCTCCTACATACTTGGACTGATGCAATTCCATTTGGTGTCTGATCCACATGTAACCCAAGAAAAAACTTCATCTATCCCATGGCACTCATCTCAAACTCAGCTTTCATAACGGATTTGAATTCTTTACATGATTCTTCATTTTTGGAACTAAAAATTATGTTATCCACATATATATGTACCAGTAGTAAATCACCATCTTTCTCTTTGATGAACAACGTGTAGTGAATAACCCCTCTACGAAAACAATGTTTCACTAGATGAGTAGAGAGTTTCTCATACCAGGCTCGAGGGGCTTCATGAAGCATGTAAAGAGCCTTGTCCAGTTTATAAACTCAATCCCGATGATAAGGATCCTTAAATCCTTCGGGTTGATTGACGTATACTATTTCACGAATTTCACCATGAAGGAACACACTTTTCATATCCAATTGATAAACTTTGATCTTCATGTAGGATGCATAGGCTAAGAAGATACGAATTGCTTCCATCCTTGCCACAGGTGCAAACACTTCATTGTAGTCAATGCCTTCGACTTGTCTAAACCCTTGAACAACAAGTCGAGCCTTGTTTCTGATTATAACCCCTTGGTCGTCCTTTTTACACTTAAGAACCCATTTAGTGCCAATCACCTTTGCACCTTTTGGTCTGTCCGCAAGAGTCCATACTCCTAACTTCTGAACTGAAGGAGTTCTTCTTGCCTCATCGTTTAAAGCTTCACTTACATATTTTGGCTCAAATTGAGACACAAAACATCGATCAACACCATCGAGTAGGTATCCTTTTTCCATGACTGCGGCATAATCAGCTGAGTATAGCTGATTTCGTGTCTGAACTCCTGATAGAATATCCCTGATGATGTTGTTCAAGGGATGATGCATATTAACTCGAGTTCCAGGAGTGGTCGGAACCGCTACCTCATTATCTAGATTTTGAATCCCAAGGGTACGTGGTTTAGAAGTTCCAATGGCATCAAGATTAGATGCTTGTGTACTTTCAGTAGTGGGAATCTGTTCCTCCTGGTCCACACGCGCAGTCTAACTACTTCATCATCAGAGGAAGACTCACTTACCTCAAGCTCTCCCCCTGAAGGGCTAGAAGTATCGTCTAATGGAACCGATGATGTTGAGTCTAGTGTAGGAGTATTCAAAACATCGTACATCATTCGAGCAGATAACTCATCATCAGGATGAGGAGATATATTGAAAGACTTGAAAAATCCATCATAGTCAAAGAAGAAAGAAGGTCCTTTGCCAGCAGGGAGGGTGATGTATCTTTGGACATCAACATTGCACCACACTTCTACTTGATCCGTTGAGTTGTTATAAACCCTCTTGTTTGGGATACTATATCTGAGGAAGATACATTCTTCTGCTTCTCACAAAACTTCCCAGTATGAGTTTTCATTAAAAGCATGCACGGTGCTCCAAATGGTTCTAGATACTTCAAGTTGGGTTTATGTCGCTGGAGAAATTCATAACATGTTTTTCCATGACGTTTGACCACTAAGACCCCATTGAGAGTGTAGCATGCATTAGCCACTACCTCATTCCAGAATTGAATAGGCAGTTTAGAGTCGGCTAACATAGTCCTTGCTATCTCTATCAAGCTTGGATTCTTTCTTTCAGCAAACCCATTCATCTGTGGAGTGTAGGCCGAAGTAAATTGATGAACAATTCCTTTCTCTCGACAGAATGCCTCCATCCACTGATTCTTGAACTCTGTTCCATTGTCTGATCGAATCTTTCTTACTTTCAGCTTGTAGAGTGATTCCAATGTAGTGACTAGATGCTTGAATGATTCAAATGTCTTTGACTTGGCTTTCAAAAACATCACCCAAGAGAATCTTGAGTAATCATCAGTTACTACAAAGCGGTACCAATCACCAGCAATGCTCTTTATGCTGACTGGTCCTAACAGATCCATATGTAGAAACTCGAGAGGAATGTTGATAGAATTAACTTTCTTTACTTTGTGAGTCTCTTTGGTCTGTTTCCCTTTCTTACATGCTACACAGAAATCTGGGAGCTGAAAATTCTTGATTGTAACTCCATTCACCAAAATATTCTGAACCAAATGATTCATCTTCCAGGGATTAATTTCTCCCATTCTCCTATGCCAGGAGACTGAATCCCTCTCTGTTGCCTTTGACAAGAATCACTAGGCAGTAGACTCAGTTGTGGAGGCTTTTGATAGATCCAAGACATACAGATCGTTATATCTTGATGCTGACATTAGAATTTTATCCTCCTCGACAACATACTCCTTCTTCAACATGTAACACTTCTTTTTTGTCAAACACAACCTTGAATCCCTTATCACATATTTAGGAGACAAAAAGAAAGTTGTTTTGTAGTTGCTGAACGTAGCTGACCTTGTCAAACTTCACTTTCTTGTTTCCCACTTCACCTTGAGCGGTGTTGTAACCTCCTTTATTCCCAGCAAATGATACGTGTCCCACTTTAATTTTCTTGACGTTGAAAAGGAGAGACGAATTCCTGGTCATGTGCCTGGAAGCCCCACTATAAATAATCCAGGTATTAGTGATAGCGTTGTAGCGGACACCCTGAACATACAAAGGAATTGATTAGTTTAGGTTTGGGACCCAAGCCTTAACTGGCTTGGGTGGCCTAGAGGTATCACACATCATGAACTCAACCCACTGTCCTTTAGAGGATGAAGGCACATCTTTATTCTTTTTGTTCTCACTATCTGACACATTACTTATTTTTATCTTCCATAAACCAATTTTGTGTAAGGCCTGTTTGTGGTAAACAGACGACTGGATTATGGTTTGAACTTTCGGTTCACTAATAATATTAGGTGTAACCTTAGGAGGAGTATTAGATCTAATGTTATAAAAAACTTGGTTTTTCATCATAAGGTTCAATTTCTTTTTAGGTGTCTGATAATAAGGACATTTTGGAGAGATATGTCCTTGTTTTCCACAACTGTAGCAGGATCTTCCTTCAACAGTTTGAGGAAAGTAGTGATGTGGGGTTGAGTTTGGTCGCAGTTTGAGATATGTCCGGTTGGGTGATGACTCTTCCTTTTTAGATGTTTCACTTTCTTTAACAAACCTAATTTTTTTGACATTTTGAACATCTTTCAATTTCATTTTATTTGGATTTTGGTGATTTACACGTTTAAGGTTCGTTGGATTAGACCTTTTAGGTTCTAAAGTAGACGTTTGTGAACCTGAATCTAATTTAACCTTTTCAATTTTATCACCCAAATCCTCTCCAGTTATCTTATCTTTTGATCCCAAAATAGAATCCTTCTGTTTAGTAACAGATTTCACAGGTTTACCTATAGAATCAGGATCACTGACAAGAGGAGTAGACACCACATGATTCTTTACTGGATTATTATTAATTGGTCTACATTTAGTGTTCAAAAGGATTTCATGTGGTGGCAGTACTACCTTATAACCCAGACCTTCCCCGGTATTCCGTTCTTTCACTAGGTTTTGAACTATGTGAGAAGAACTTGCCAAACTGTGCAGTTTTTGTTTTAATGATTCAACTTTGACTTGCAAAATTGCTTTTTCTTTTTAGTTTCCTCCAAAGAATTTAAATAGAACTTGATGTCATTTGATTGATTTAAGGCAACAACCTTGGTTTCTCTTATTTGTTTCCCCAACAGTTCTATCTTTTCTTTGAAGTTGTACTCATTTTGTTTTTGTTAGGACCTTCATCGTACGGAGTACTAACTGATTCAACGTGAAACCAGATCAAATAGTGCGGAATCCTATTTGATTGGCGATCCAATCAGGGAAAATGTTAATCCGATCAATCCTAACGATTAGAATACATTAAGAATAGACTTGGAATGATCAGAAACGTTCTATGAACTTGGAAGAGGCGAAATGGACGAACTCGGACGGCTAGGGTTATGAATTCTCGAAAACTCTCTTTATTCCACGAATTAAGTGGTATTTATAGGTTAC
>BJCM01208632.1:0-16745 GCA_018326385.1 Flaveria bidentis
GCCTCGATCGAGTTGAGGATCTTATGGATTGGCACGTTCAGCTTGAGATTGCACGAGCCCGTGCTGCTGGTATTGATCCTCCAGACTTGCCACCGCCTCGACATTACCCAGATTCACCGTAGTTTTTTATATTATTAATTGTCCTTTTATTTTGTTATGTATTTAAAAACTTCGTTATTTATTTATATTATCATTTAATGTTTGTTTTGTTTTATATGTTTTATTTGTTAATTAAGATTTAAAATTATCGATTAATATGTTACAAAATATAACTTATACACAAAGTGTCAACATTAACGTACAAAATAGAGCCGATAAAAATTTTTATGCGCACAATAATATATAAAAAACATACTAACTTATACGCCGCGTATGGGTCCATACGCGGCGTATAGGTTCTTCACCATACATAGAAATTTTGTAGAAAAAATTTGGGAAAATTATACGCCGCGTATGGACCCATACGTGGCGTATAGCCACCCTGACACGAGTCTGCTCTGGTCTTGTCAGAGAATACCCTATACGCCGTGTATGGGTCCATACGCGACGTATAGGGTATGTTGACTCTCGTGTCAGTCGACCCTATACGTGGCGTATGGATCCATACGCGGCGTATAGGGTCAACGAGTGTTGATTTAAAATTTGGGGTTGTCCAAATAAAACCACCCATTTGATATGCATTATGTGTTGTATTATATGTATTAATGGGTAATACCTATCTTTTGTCCTTATTTTTTTTAAATCTTTAGCTTTTTTTTTCTTTTAACCAATATTTTTATATTTTTATAATTTAGTCTCAACAATTTATTACTTTTAATTTTGGTTCCTATAATTTTCATATTTTACAAAATTTTTATTTTACATTTCATTCTGAATTTTACGAGTTAACACGATGTAGTATGCGTGTGTGGTTTAAGATGTTATGCTTATTTTTCTCTAACATGTTAAATTGATACTTTAACTTTTTAAGTTAACCAACAAAGCTTTCAGCTTAAACTCTCAACTTTCTAATATTTAAACTTTGACCCCTCATAATGTCACCGATGTAAAACGTTTAACTAAGTCATAACCGTGTCGGCTCGCATATGAGCACCACATGTTATTGTGACCAAATGTAGCATATGTAGCGAAGTAACAAACATGTTGTGTCATCCGTGAGCACCACACGCTAATGTCACCAATGTAATATGTGTTACGAAGTCACAAACGTGACGCATCATGTGCAGACAAACCTATAACTAGTTATAAGCTATAACACAAACATAAATAACTTAAAATAATAAACTAATATCACAAACATTTGAAGAACCCACTTTAAAACACTTTGCAAATGTTATTAAAGAAACAAGCTAAAATACTATAAAATGCTGAACCTTATATTTTATATATTTTAAAAAACATTTATTACTATTTTGCCCCCCTCCTTGACATAAGTAACGCCCATTTGAGTCTTAGTCTTCATGGCACTATCTCATTTTAATCGTTAATTACGTGAATCTTTCTCACATACATCACAGTAGGGATGTGTATGGTCAGTTTGGTTCGGTTTTGATCTACAACCGAAACCAAAAACCGATATTTCGGTTTCTAGGTTTTTAAAACCGTTCGATTTCGGTTTTTTCGGTTTTTGGTTTTCGGTTTTAACTTCGGTTTCGGTTCGGTTTTTGGTTTTTTTCGGTTTTATCATTTGTGCTTCAAGTTTTAGAAAAAAATTGTTTTAAAGTAATGAATTAATTGGTCTTACATTATTTTGTTGATCTCCAAGTATAATCTATATATTTTTATAATTTAGTTGACATTAAAATTAAATACAATTCATAAAATATAAAAACAATATATTCAATTAAACATTTTAATCTATCAATTCAAATAAAGAAATATTTAATATTGTTCTTGAAACCTAAATATTTAATCTCTTTTAGATAACACAAGTTAAATAAGTAACTAATAGGCTAATAATTTTTATAAGTATATGATTACACCTTTAAATTTATAAGTTTGATTATATGGTTTCGGTTCGTTTTTTTTTGTTTTTTTACAAGCGAAACCAAAACCGAACCGAAAAATTCAGTTTTTAAAACATCATCAAACCAAACCGTCGGTTTTCTAACGGTTTCGATTTTATCGGTTCGTTTGTGTCGGTTATTTTGATTACGGTTCGGTTATTTTGGTTTTTTACTCACCCATAAATTACAGTCTTAAAACCTTTTATCTATTATAATCCCTAATAAAATAAGGCAACTTTTTATGTAAATTTTCATATGCTTTAATGATGATGATGTGATGTTATAACAATCAAAGATTAATTAAATTATATACCCTACAAAAAGTTAAACGGATTAATGAGGGTCCTACTAGATGAAGACAAACCCAAATTGACAAAATAGGGACAATCCATTTGGATTTCAATTGCATGTAATATGATTGCAACACAATTAATAAAATGATTGCAAATAATGAGACATGTTTCCAATTCTGTTTGGTTGGGACAGTAGGTCCATTTATATCACACGTTACAAAACATGTATCATTGTATAATTTCTAAGAATTGTGTTATATAATTATCATATATCATCGGATTGAATTAGGGCTCGAAGTTTAACAATCTTAACCAACCAAATTGTTAAACCGTCAAACAATGTAAACCAAACAATGTGAAACTCAAACAAGCCAAAAGCAACCGACTTGCTTCGAATTATATGCTCCTAGTCCTAGTGGTTTAACAACTTTTGAATGTAGAGGTGGTTTATCTTAAAAGCTAATTTTTGCTTTAGAATTTAAGACCATGCTATCTTTTTTAAAAAAATATATAATTTTTTTAATTGACTAAAAATTTACACTGTTTTATTGTATTGTCTTTTAAAAATTATACTGCCCTTTTATATTTATATCGTTTGTTTCTAATATTTTTTACCTTTTTCATCATATGATTAAAATCCGATTCGTAGGAGGAATGATTTATCATTGATAATGGATATAGACTATAAGACAAGCTGATCCGAACAACACTAAAATAAATTCAGTTAGGGCTCGTTTGATCCAGGTTTAAAAAAACAAAAAATCATTTATAGTCTTTTTAGGGCAAAAAAAATAATTTAATCTAAACTTCTCTGATTTAAAATTGTCACAAATTCTTTTTAGACACATGATATATAAAAAAACTAAAAGGAGGAATGTCCAGAACGTGTCATACCTTTACGTTATAAATTAATAAGGTTTTAGTTTAGTAAGATTATATGGTGTTGTTTTTTTTAATAATTATACGAAGAACAACCATAACAACGATAATCGAAAAGCTGATCAGTGTTGTTCAATCTCCCTCTTGTTCCTCCATAATCTCATTTGTGATTCCACTTGCAACACAAAAACAAATCCAAGATCTCCATCGCACTGACGAATTCTACGATTCAATTGCATTCTTCATCACTCCCATCACTTCAAACGTTTCTCAAATCATCCAATTCCATACATAATTGCTTCAATCATCATTTCCCCACCCATGATCACCATTTCACGATTTCATTCGAAAACCCTATCAATCTTGCTGTCACTAGACACATTCACGCCTTAAATTCTCCCCGAAACCTCCGTTATCATCACCAGCATCGTCAAAATCATCATAATCGTCATCATCATTGTCAGAATTGTTATAATTGTTGTTGTAATTACAATACGAGACCTAATTGTGGAATTCCCCCTTTTTGTGTGGGTGTTTGGTTGAATTGGATTGGTGAATGAAGTTTGGAATCGTTTCCGTTGATCGCGTTGAGATTGTTGGGTTGATTGGTGTCTGCATGTCATGGTTGATAATATTATTCGACAGGCGAAATTGGGGAAATAGGGAATCAACATTTGGGATCCGGTCGGGAGGGTGACAGCGCCATTAAATGGCGCTGTTCAGACGCTTCTTTTATCGTAAGCCGCCGGATCGCCTTCTTGAGATCTCCGAGAGGGTTTTTGGTACGTTTTTTCTATACAATTTACGTCCAATTTACCTGCAAATGTGTGAAATTTGATGTTGAAACTCACAAGTGATCATATTATTTGCAGCCCCTTTGGTTTTGTTGTTCTTAATTGATTGTGGGATGCTACATTAGGTTTTCTTAGTTCAGCTACCAATGGATTGTTATGAAGTTCCTTAGGTTTTAGGCTGCAAAAAGACTAGAATCAGAGAACCTAAACTAATGGCATTAATTGAAAAAGAAGATGATTATGCTCCTTTAGGACTATTTTGGCTTTTTCTCCGAGCCTAGGTCACTCTAGGAGTAGCCTCTCTTAAGAGATAGATAGGGTTAAGGTTTGCCCTGTCTCACCCTCCCTAGACCTTATTGTTCGAAATGGATTTTACTGGGTATTCTTGTTGGTCTTGCTCCGTACGTGTCTGAGTGAGATTTAGTGAGATTTACTATATATGTTTGTTAGTACTATATTTGGTTCTTGCACTTTCATCATTCTTAATTAACAAGTTCCTAGATGATTTTTTTATTAAAGGTGTTAACTATCTAACATATCGTTCATTTATGTTACAGTCTTTGATTGCTGCTTCTCAACTGATGTGTTGGAAGCAGATGAATACAAAACCTACATGGGTGGCATTGTACCTCAGCTTCAAGACTACTGTCCCGATTCTTCTTTCATGGTTTGTAATTTCAAAGAAGGCGGTGATAGAAAGACCCAGATTTCTGATGTATTATCCGAATATGATATGACAATTTCGGAATACCCTTGGCAATATGAAGGGTGTCCCATGTTACCGCTAGAAATTGTCAATAACTTTTTAAGGTCTTGTGAAAGCTGGCTATCACTTTCGGGTCAAAAAAACGTGCTTTTGATGCATTGTGAAAGAGGAGGGTGGCCCATTCTTGCCTTTATGCTTGCTGGGCTTCTATTATTTAGAAAACAATATACTGGTGAGCAGAAAACACTTGAAATGGTATATAAACAAGCTCCTCGTGAGCAGCTACATATTTTGTCACCCTTAAATCCTCAACCATCACAATTGAGGTATCTTCAATACATCACAAAACGAAATTTAGGGATTGATTGGCCGCCTGAAGAAGCACCTTTAGCTTTGGACTGTCTTATACTTCGGGTCCTTCCATTAATCGGTGGAAAGGGTTGTCGCCCCATTATTCGTATATATGGTCATGACCCATTTTCAACAGAATTTAATAAAAGCTGTAAGCTTTTATTTTCAACCTCAAACACCAAGAATCATGCTCGCTATTATCGAATGGTAAACTTATTTGGATCCTTGTTTATGAAAATTAGGAGGTGACAAAATGGGTTGGTTGGGTAACGGGTACAATGAGTAATTTATTTATGTACAAAAAACCTTTTGTCAAGAATACCGAGAGTTTTTTTTCATGAATTATTAGTCTTTGAGACTACAAAAGTTATACTGTTACCATGGTAATTAGTAATCTAATTTTTGATAAAGATAACAATTTGGCACTCATTTGACTCGCTTCCTTGTAAGGCCCTTTGTGCTTATTAGATATGATATAACTTGAATTGATCCATTCATTAGTAAATGGGTTGGTTTTGCTACATCTGATGGAAACGTAATAAGAATACAACCTAGTTTGTAATATAATCTTGTAGATTATTATTGCAGGATGAATGCCAACTCGCAAAAATAGATATTCATTTTCATGTTCAAGGGGACGTTATTCTTGAGTGTATTCATTTAGATGATGATCATGTGAATGAGGAGATGTTGTTCAGAGTAGTGTTCCATACGGCTTTTATCCGAGGGTATGTATTGATGTTGGGTCGTGATGAAGTTGATCTTGTGTGGGATGCTCGGGATCAAATGCCGAAAGACTTTAAAGCAGAGGTAGGCCTTTGACTTTGTCTTTTTCTATGTTGAAATTAAACGTGGCAATTTCGGTCCACTTTACTCAAGTTTGAGTTGAGTTGTGCTTTATCTCAAACGGACAAAACAAAAAAAATAGCTGACATAGAACCTGTTTAAAAGTCATCCACAGCCTATTATAAATGCACACAACCTTTTAAATTGTTATATTTGAATATTTAGATTAAGTTTTGATGATATTGTTTTTATGATCATTATTAAGGTTTTAATTATCTGCGAAATGGACAAATAACATATTGGCGGGTCAACATGCACCACCCATGTTGTCACTTCTACTTGAAATGGTTTAATGACCACAAAAGTTAAATGCATGCACATATCTGTATCAGGTACTTTTTGTGGATGCTGATCCTCTACCATCTATTATCACCACAGACAGGGTATCGTCTGATGGTAGTGAGACAAGTGGCTATGGTTCTCCCGATGAATTCTTTGAGGTTGAAGAGATTTTTAGTAATGCGGTTGACATTCATGATCTTAAAACGGACCCTACAAATCTACTTGAAGACAATATTTCAGGATTTGAAGTAGAACCACATTCATCTGAAGATTTTATATCATATGACGCAAATCAAAACCTTCACGTTATGGTTGATCCGAGTCTTCAACTAGAGGAAGATGTTGACTTAAATAGAATAGTCAAAGATGTTGACTTGAAGAATAAAATAATCAAAGAAGTTGACTTGAAGAATACAACATTTAAAGATGTTGATGTGAGGCCTAAAATAGCGAACGACGTTGATTTGAAGTCTAAGGTGGATAGCCTTGAAGCGAAATTGGATAGTTTAGTAGAGGAAATGAGAACCAAAAAAGAAAAAGAAGATAATCAGAAGGTGAAGAATGTGGAACCCAATAGTCGGAAAAGTTTAAAAAAAGAAAGCCCAACAAGTGTAAAACATGCAAAACCAAATGTCGTGTCAAGTTGGATTCTGCCTAATAAAGGGCCGTTTACGAATTCAAGACATATGAGTGCACCACCACCATCAAATGATTCTAAGTTGTTAGAAAATAAAAAGGGATCAAAGAAACAAGCTTCTTGTCCACCATCTTTGGATGTGAAACAAGTCAAAAAAATTTATGATGGGTCACTTGAATTGCCAAAATCTTTGAAGAATCTAGAAACTAAATTTGTTAAGGTTGCAACACCAACTTTACAACCACCACCACCACCTCCACAACCACCATTAGCCCTTATAGAGAATAACAATGCAGGAAAATGCTTACCACAATTGGCAACAACTTTCGTACAGGATGGGTTGGTAGTTCTGCCTACTCCATCTTTGCCACAACCACAAAGCACAAAAGCTCCACCACCACCACCACCACCACCTCCAATGTATGAATCCCCTACTCCATCTATAACATCCACACCTAGTATACAATGTGCACCAACTCCACCACCTCCACCACCACCCCCCATGCATGAAGTTCCCATCCCACCCTCAATCTCTAAGGCACCACCTCCTCAGCATCCTCCACCGTTGCTTGGTGGAGAGCCACCTCCACCTCCTCCACCAATGCCTGGAGCGCCACCGCCACCTCCCCCACCAATGCCTGGAGCACCACCTCCACCTCCTCCACTGATGTATGGAGCACCTGTACCTCCTCCACCACCACCGATGTATGGAGCACCTGTACCTCCTCCACCACCACCAATGTATGGATCACCTGCACCACCTCCCCCACCGCCCGGAGCACCTACACCTCCTCCCCTACCGCCCGGAGCACCGACACCTCCCCCACCACCGGGAGCACCGACACCTCCCCCACCGCCGGGAGCACCGGCACCTCCCCCACCGCCGGGAGCACCGGCACCTCCCCTGCCACCTGGAGGAGCACGAGGACCACCACCACCACCTGGAGCACCTGGACCACCACCTCCGCCTGGAGCACCTGGACCACCACCACCACCTGGAGCACCGGGACCTCCAGGTGGGCCTCCACCTCCACCTGGTCGACTAGGTGGTGGCCCTGGTAGAGGGCGTGGACGTGGAGGACCTGCAGTGAAAAAATCTAACTTAAAGCCATTGCATTGGAACAAGGTGACTAGGGCTTTGCAAGGAAGCTTGTGGGAGGAATTGCAAAGACAAAGGTAGCCGTTACTCTTCTTTGGTTTCTATATTTTGTTGTTTCTTTGTTCTTTTGTAAAAGAAATTGAATTTTGTTAATCAAAATCATATTTTCATTTCTCCAAGCTGTAAAGTGCAATATATACTTATATGCATGCATGTATATATATATATCATTTATTCTAACTACTAATGTTAAGCTATTGAATTCTAGTCCGCCAGATGTTGATGTATCGGAACTTGAGACACTTTTTTCTAACGTAGCCCCGAAAAAAGCTAATCCTAAAGAGGCAGACAAGAAAAAGGCTGCTAGTTCAAAACCTGAAAAAGTCCAATTGGTAATGCAATGTAAATTAAGTACCTCATTCTTTAAATTACATTTTACTTTTCATTTTCTTTACTCTATGATGGAAGCATACCATAATTTGTTAATTTCAGTAATTACCTTTTCTTGATTTTGTTCTTGATTTTAGATTGATTTGAGGAGGGCCAATAACACGGAAATTATGCTTACAAAGGTTAAAATGCCGCTTCCTGATATGGTGGTAAGTTTGGATATCATGTTCTAACACATCTTTATCTGATTGGCTTCCTAATTCTGAATTAGATACTTGAGTGTGCTTTAATTTGCATTTTGAAACTAATTCTTTGATTAATATTTCAATAAGCTTATTCCACCTCTATTATTTAGGGGTAAATAATTGCTTTGTGGATAGTCAGTTTCATACATCCACAGTAAACTGAAATTACTTGGTCTTCAAACCTAATTTAAGAGAACTTTTACCTCATTTCACATAATATCACCTGTAATTTCACAAAAATGTCCTCATTGTCCATGCTATATCTTAATTTCATAAATAATCAAAATCACTAAACACTCAAGCATTCGGTCACACGATGTCTTAAAGCAAGTGAAGCACCTTCAAACACCTATCTTATACAGCCTGTTCTGTAACATCTTATTATAAATAAATAAATAACCAATTAAAATAAATTTAATTTTTTTAAAAAATAAGTCTTTTTGCTTCGATAGTTTTTATTATTTTGTTAGTTTGAATTGATAACAACTTTCTCTGCCATTTACAGGATGCTGTATTAGCTATGGATGAAACACTTTTAGATGTTGATCAAGTAGAAAATATTCTCAAATTCTGTCCTACAAAAGAAGAGATGGAGCAACTCAAGGTGAAATCATAACTTTATTAGATACAGTTACTTGATATTATATTTTTAAGCAGTTTTATAATTCTAGATATGAACCTTACGTTTCTTGATTCTTTCATTTAAGTATTGATCTTCTGCATTGTGACTGTTCAGAATTATACAGGTGACTTGGAGAAATTAGGCAAGTGTGAGCAAGTGAGTATCAAGATCATAATACTTTTTTCCTCCTTGTAACTATCCACATATGAAGAACTTATCTTTTTTCTAGTTTAGGTGGATGTAAGAAATCAACAAGTATTCATCTTATTTTAAATGAGCTACGGCTTCATGATATTCTTCATCGTGACTTTTAACTTGCATAAAAATTACTTAACAAGTTTGATATTTAAAGTCATAATCATGTCCTTCTAAGACTCAATATCTTAATTATATTGCAGTATTTTCTGGAGCTAATGAAGGTGCCACGTATGGAGGCAAAATTAAACATCTTTTTGTTCAAAATTCAATTTAATTCACAGGTTTGCGGTTATGGGTTGTATGCCTGCCACTTCTTACATTTTCTGATTTTTCGACATAGTATTATCTCATTTTGACTTTTCTTTCAGCTTGCAGATTTAAGGAAGAGTTTAGACGTTGTGAATTCTGCATGTGATGAGGTGCCATTATTATAAATGCTATACTCCTGTGTCCTTTTTATTTGGAGCTGATTTAGTTCTGTTGTTGGTTTATTAGGTCCGGAAGTCTGTCAAATTGAAGGAAATTATGAAAAGAATCTTATATTTGGGGAATACATTAAATCAAGGAACTGCCAGAGGTAATAATTAACCTCACTAATACATCAAGAAAATGATCATATGTGTTAAGAAAAGAATCTTGTGTTATCCAAACTTTGCAGGTTCGGCAGTTGGCTTCAAGTTAGATAGTCTTTTGAAACTGACAGATACACGAGCGTCAAACAGCAGAATGACTTTAATGCATTATCTTTGCAAGGTACAACAAGCCGTACCACTTAATTTGTACAGCATTCTTTTTCCAGTAAAACATAAAAAAAAGGAAAAAAAGGGTGAAGCGATCTGTTAATAAGATTATATTTTCCAGTTATTGAATTACAGATGTACCTTAATTGCTTACCTGGTGCACTTTCTTTTTCATTGTACAGCTTATTGCCAACAAATCACCACCTCTTTTAGAATTCCCAGATGATCTTGTTAGCCTAGAAGGTGCAACAAAGGTTTGAGATTAATCCTTTTTTGCATAGATCATTATTGAAACTATTAATAGATTACTTATTAATGCCTTAACTTGTAGATACAATTGAAAAGTATAGCAGAAGAAATGCAAGCCCTTATCTTAGGACTGAAAAAAGTTAAGCAAGAACTTGATGCATGTGCAAATGATGGCCCTGTATCTGAAGGTTTTCACGCGGTAGGTAAACATCCTAAAGAGTTTCTTGTCCATTTTTTATATTTCTTTAAGAGATTAGCACCTTAATTTTCATTTCAATTAATATTTTATAGCAACAGTAATCAACATCTTTGAGTAAAAGAATTTAAGAGGGTGTGTGCACTGCAATTAAACTTTGGGCGCCTTTAACCCAGTTTTTCATCTGTCACCTGTTTCTTTTTCAGCTTAGTATATTTGTTGTATGACCTGTTTGAGGTAAAAACATTACCCATGTTGACCCATTTACAAATAAATGAATTTAAATTGCCACCTATAATTAAATTTCACAGTGTTTTCAAATTTGTTTAGTAGAGATAAGGGGTCAAGTGACCTAGCTCTTAATCTTCAAAGTGACAAAGTGGTTCATTTAAAGTTGTAATTTATAAAATATAGATCTTATTAAATTATGCATTCATATGAGAATTAGGAATATGATTCCATTATTTGTTTGTTTGCCTGGCTATAATGGAATGACATAGGATGAAATTGACACGGTGAATGGTCAATCCATTCCATTATACTGTTTGATTGACGGGAAGGAATGAATGAGTTACCAGCATGAAGTTTTGTAACATTACAAAATTAAACATAATAGTAGGTCATACAAAGCTCTATTTGGATTCTAACAAAGGAGGCATGTACTTTGTGTGTTTTTGGAAAATAAAGATAAATGTAGCAGTAAATTCTAAAAGGAAGCCATATATTCTAGTAATTTAGAAACTAGCCATTCATCATTGTGTTGGCATGGTTGTAAAATCACTAGGCGTTACTCGGGTGGTGGGGTACTGTCTACGTGTTACTCGGGTGGTTGGAATTTTATATGTAATTATAGATATTTGTGTGCATATATATATTTTTATAGTTAAAGTTAAAAAGTTCAAAACAATAAAATATTCTGATCAATTTTAGCTGAAATTTGATCCACCCATTCTGACTGAAATTTGACCAATTCCAATCAATTTGACTAGGCACTATTTCTTTCGTCTAGGATTGACTACCAATATACCCTCCGATTATGTGAAATTGCCAAGCTTGGTGGCCGATTTCCGATTAATTGCTGACTAGCATCGATTTTGCCAACACTGTGTGTTGGCAATCTATCTTGATTAAAGGGTTTTACTTGTGAACTACAAAGTTGTTAGGATAGATGGTAGTTTATTGTTCAATTGTATAGTTTATGATTATTATTGAAAGGTAAGGATTAAATTAGGAGATTTTTTCCTAATTAGAATAAAAGTCTTGTATGTTAAGGTTCTTGTTTAGCAAGGGATGTATTTAATATAAATAAGGGTTTTAGCTTCATTGTAAATTATGGGTTTTGTTTGAATATATTGGAGAGAACATGGTTGGATTTTAGTCACAAAACCCTGGTGTTCTATTGTGTTTCAGTCCATGTCTAGTGTTTTTGTGTGGTCAGATGCAATTGGTATAAGAATTAAGGTGTAGCTCATACCCGGGAAGGAAGGCAGGAGAACCAAGACTTGAGTGTAGTCAAGACTCAAGATCAAGAATTGGCTATCGAAGACAAACAATAGATGCGAAAAACAAACCACCGATTGTATCTAGGAGGGAATGGCCAAATGCAGTGACAGAAGGAGTTCATGTGAAATCTTGCTAGATCCAAGGTGAACTCGATTCTACCAACAAGATCATAAACTGCAGCAGAGATCTAACAAGAACAATGAGCATCTAAGTTTTCGATTGCAAAACAAGCTAGTGACTGGACAGTTTTTCAGGTGGGTGTTGTTCAGCAACAATCAAGGAGAAAAGGAGTGGCGGTGAGCTTTGACCAGTGTCTCTTAATCAGTGTTTTTCAATCGACATGTTCACATTCATTCATTTAACTTCAACCGAACACGAACACGAACACATAATCGAAAATAATTTTTTGTTCATGTTCGTTCATTGAGAAACAGAAATGTTTATGTCATTCATATTCGTTCGTTGAAAAGTTGAATGAACAGTTCACGAATGTGAACAAATAAAAATAAATAACATAATTAAAAAAATATAAATGAACACAAACATATATGAACATTTATAAACAAGTCTAATACAACATTATTCAGCCACAAACACATGTAAATAAATGAACGTAAATAAATAAACATATGTGAACATAAATAAATGAACATATATGAACGAACATTAATGAATGTTCATGAACATAAATGAACGAACAAAACATATGTTCATGTTCGTTCATTTGTTAAGTGAACAAGCATAAACGAACTTCCCGTCTAACAATTCATGAACGTTCGATTTATTTATAGGCCTACTAATTTTCCTTTAGCGGTTCAGAATAGAGAATAGCAGGTGGCTCATTTTATGGTTGGCAGTCAGTAGCAAGAAGTGTTACGATCCAAGATTCAATTGGATTTTAGAATTGATGAGTTCAATCAATAGCATGTTTTCTAACTGAACAATGGGTTTGATTAAGGTTTGAGCTCTCATCAAAGAGGTGATCGAAAAAAGAGCACGGGAGCTTTGTTACTGATACGTGGAGAGAGAGAGAAAGAAAAAGGGAGGCACAAAAACTTATGGATTTGGTGTATTAATTTGTGTTCTGATTCAAGTGTTTGGAAAAATTTAAGATGTGTATGCCGCAAAAGACTTGAAGAGGATTAATATCGATGGTGTTGTTACAGTGTGAAAGCAAGAGACCAAGGATTAAGATGGAAAAATTACAGGTTTTACTCGTGTTTTAAGATCTTGGAGGCAATATCAAGATTAAGGGGGAGATTGTTGAAAATTTGATCTTGATTAGGGGACTGAACTTGTGAGCTACAAAGTTGTTAGGATAGAGATTAGTGTATTGTTTAATTGATTAGTATATGTTTATTTTTGGATGGTATGGATTAAATGAGGAGAGTAGGTTCCTAATTAAAATAGTAGTCTTTTAGGTTAAGTTTTCTTGATTAGCAAGGGTTTTATTTAGTATAAATTGGGGGTTAGGTTCATTGTAAATGTGGGTTTTGTTATTATATATTGGAGAAAACATGGTTGGGTTTTAGTCACAAAATACCCATGTTCTATTGTGTTTCAGTCCATTTCTAGTGTGTTTGTGTTATCCGGCCAAAGAACATGTGCCATCACCTGCATAGGAATGTTGGTTAATTTATTTTAAAACTTGATTCAGTTATTGATTACTAATCAAAGAACTGAGAGATGCTTAAACTTGGATGGCTGATTAGGGCAACACTTAAGCAGCCATAATCAGGATTTTTTAATAACACTGATTAAAATTTTCTCACATTTTTAGACATTGAAGGAGTTCGTTGGTCATGCTGAGGAGGAAGTGGCAGCTGTTAATAGTTTCTATTCTGTTGTGGTAAATCCCTGTAAATTTGACTGTAAGATTAGCACAAATTGCACGTAAAAGGAAAATACTTTTAGTCAAATTCCATTTTATTGCTATTTTCATGAGCATAATGGGAAACTAGGCCCTTATTCTCTTATAAGATTATAAAATAAGTTCGTAAATGTTGATTCTGAAAGTATGTCCCCTAAAACCGAAATTGAATGAAAATTAAATCCTTTTACATATAATTTTCCCATTAATTCAGAAATTGAATGATAGTTACCTGTTACCTTGTGATTTATTTCATTTAATTGTTTCTGTTACAGGGCAAAAATGCTGATGGATTGGCCCTATATTTTGGTGAAGACCCTGCCCGTTGCCCTTTTGAACAAGGTAACTTGCATATAACTATTTTGGGTAACATCAAAATTAGATGTGGCAACTTCAACACATTTACTTCTGAATCTGTCAAATTGAGTCTTATTTTTATCGCTAACCGACAATGGACAGACCCGCCATATAGGGTGCAGGGTTAACCGACCCTGCTGGTATTTTTTATATGTAATCTATATTATGGTTGTTCGACTGTTCCCTGAAATTATTAATGCTGACCACTAAGATTTTTGGACGGACTTAGATAATATCAATCTTTACCTCTGCTGCATTTGAAAAAAAAGAACAAAGTGAAGAGCAAAAAATAAGTTTGGAATTTGCTTAAGTACTTCAGTTTATCTTCCTAGCCGGTTATTGAAGTTACATAAACATTTCTTTTACATGGTCATGATTACCATAAAAACCTCATATAGCTCTTAGTTTTACTAGTTGCAATGCGATTTACATTATATATGTGACCAGACCCGACTCAAACTGAAAATATGGTCATCAAGTTAAGAGGCTTCCGGGCACCGTATTACACTATAACAGACCCTGGTTATAAAAACATCCTGAGGCGCCACTGCTAATGGGCCAATGTATGAAAATAAAAACAATTAGCTCAAAAGTGAACAAGTCAGGTGGTCGAAGGTCGTTTAAAGTGTATTTTTTAGTGCATAGAACCTGACATGTTTCCAATCCATACCCAAAGTTACTCATTTTGATCTTAACCTATTTAGACCAATTACCCAACCGCTTGACCCTGCCCGTTTTACCAGCTATAATTAAAAAAATTATTGACTTATTACGTCTGTTTATTTTTTGGGCAGCTACTCAAACCCTTAGCAACTTTGTGAGACTATTCCTAAAATGCCATGAGGAGAACCTTAAACAGGCTGAACTTGAAAGAAAGAAAGCCGAAAAGGAAGCTGAAATGGAGAAAGCAAAGGCTGCAAAGTAAACAAACAACACTCAAGTTATACCTTAAAAATCCTTAAATATGGATTCTACATGTTCTTCATAAGATCATCCAAAAGTCAAAGCTGTCTGGTCAATGAAGAATTTGCAACCCTGCTGCCAACCAGACCAGAAACCCAAATGGAAGTGATGATGAACAAAGTCAAAACAGTCTGGTCGATGAAGATTTTACGGGTTCTTCATAAGATGCTTGCAAAGATCCTGCAAACAGCTGTAAATACATATATGCAGGGCACAGTGAAGAAGGAGGTGTCCACCATTGAAGATCGGTTGAAGGACTAAAATTACAATCTTCATGAAACCATGGATCGTCATTGTTGTCTGTGTTCTCGGGAATCCTACGGCCCCATCTGCCAAATTTCTGGATTCAATTGGCGGCTCGTGGGGTCGAGTCAGGACGGCGTATTGCATAGCCATGTACAGATATTTCTAACCCCAACTAACATAGTCATATTCGTTTATTCATCATATATTATACCACAATTTGTTTGTCAGTTCAGCTCTCTTCTAATAACATGAGTTTTTGATGGGGTACTGAACTGACAAAGTTAATTTGTTGTATATAAAATTAGGAATAGAAAAGAAGATAGAAATAGGATATTGAATGTAATTTTTGGTAACAATAGGCTATAGATTTTTAGATTCAATATGAGGAAATTGTTAGTTTTCCATTGTTAAATATTGCTTTTTGAGTGAGATTTTGATTCTTTGTTGTTTTCTAGCATTCATTTACTCTGTTACATAATGTTAGTTTAGAAGAATGTTGTTTGTGTATATATGGATGTAACTTTACTTTGTTCTTGTAAATTAAAAGATACTTGTTAAAAATCATAACCTTTACTAATTGTTCTTGTACGTTAGAAAACTTTGTCCTTGTATATATGGATATCATTGTTCTTGTATTAGAAAGATGCTTTTTATTATAAAATGTGATTCTAGCTGTTGTGTAGAAACAAGATATTCTGTGTTATGTCTCGACTTTCTGTATTTTATACATCAAAACAAGATATTCTAACATCGCGTGCCAAAGCTTGTTAAGTAACGTTCTAGAGATAAGAAGCATACGTAGTTCCTATTGTTATATGATCAGTTGAACGTGCAAGAGCATCATTAATGAAAGTTGATACATACGATACGCATCCATTGAAATAATTATAGTGATGTTTGCAAGAATTGGACGTTTGTGATGTTTGTGGGAAAGGACTACCGGGAGGGTGAAGCCTACTTAATTCATTTATTTGTTTTCCTTTTTTTTTGTTTTTTATGTTACTTGCACTTTAGATTTTATAATAAAAGTCAGATTATAACTATAAAACTTATTTTTATATGTATAAACTTTTAATAAGTTATAAAATTTTTAATCTTCATCTTCATCTTCATCTTCATCTTCATCTTCATCTTCATCTTCATCTTCATCTTCATCTTCATCTTCATCTTCATCTTCATCTTCATCTTCATCTTCATCTTCATCTCCATCTTCATCTTCATCTTCATCTTCATCTTCATCTTCATCTTCATCTTCATCTTCATCTTCATCTTC
>BJCM01208633.1:0-14694 GCA_018326385.1 Flaveria bidentis
TTCTCACATAGTTCAAAACTTAGTGAAAGAACGAAATAACGGGGAAGGTTTGGGTTATAAAGTAGTACCACCACCACATGCAATCCTTTTGAACACTAAAAGTCAACCAATCAATAATAACCAAGTAAAGGATCATGTGGTGTCTACTCCTCTAGTTAGTGATCCCGATTCTACAGGTAAACCCGTGAAATCTATCACTAAATAGAAAGAGTCTACATTGAAATCAAAAGATAAGATGCCTGTTGGAAATTTGGATGATGAAATTGAAAAGGTTAATTTAGGGTCAGGTTCACAAAAGTTTATTTCAGAACCCAAATCGACTAATCCAATTAACGATAAACATGTTAATCTTCAAAGTCAAAATAAAATGAAAATGAACGATGTTCAAAACCTAAAAATAATTTATTTTGTTAAAGAAGGTGGAACATATAAAAGAGAAGTGAAACAACCCATCCAGACACATCTAAAACCCCTACCAAACTCAACCCCACATCAAAATTTTCCTCAATCTATAGAAGGGACATCAAAATTTTCCTCAAGCTACAGTTGTGGAAAACGAGGACATATATCTCCTAATTGTTCTTATTATCAGAAACCCAAAAAGAAAATTTAACTTTTTGATGAAAAACCAAGAATTTCTAAAATTAGATCTAATACTCCACCTAAGAGTATTAGTTAACCTAAATTTCAAACCATAAGCCAGTCGTTGGTTTACCACGAACAGGCCTTACACAAAACCAGTTTATGGAAGATAAAATCAAGTAATATGTCTGATAGTGAGAACAAGAAAAATAAGGATGTACCCTCATCCTCTGAAGGACAATGGGTTGAATTCATGTTGTGTGATTCCTCTAGGTCACCCAGGCCACTTAAGGCTTGGGTCCCAAATCTCAACTAATCAATTTCTTTGAATGTGTAGGGTGTTCGCTACAACGCTATCACTAATACCTGGATTATTGATAGTGGGGTGTCCATGCACATGACAGGGAGTTCATCTATCCTTTTCAACGTAAAACAAATTAATGGGGGACACGTATCATTCGCTGGGAACAAAGGATGTTACATCACCACTCAATGCGAAGTGGGAAACGAGAAAGTGAAGTTTGACAAGGTCAACTACGTTCAGCAACTGCAAAACAACTTGCTTTCTGTCCCCCAGATCTGTGATAAAGGATTCAAAGTTGTGTTCGATAACAAGAACGGCTACATGTTGAAGGATTATGTTATCGAGGAGGATAAAGTTCTAATGTCATCTTCAAGATATAACGATTTGTAAGTCTTGGATCAATCAAAAGCCTCCACAATTTAGCACAATGTCCAATGATTCTTGTCAAAGGCAATAGAGTAGGATTCAGTCTCCAGACATAGGAGAATGGGACACATTAATCCTAGGAAAATGAATCATCTCGTACAAAATGATTTATTGAACGGAGTAACTGTTAAGAATTTCCAGCTCCCAGATTTTTGCGTAGCATGTAAGAAAGGGAAACATACCAAGAAGTCTCACAAGACAAAGAAAGTAAATTCTATTGATATTCCTCTCGAACTTCTACACATGGATCTATTTGGCCC
Source organism: Flaveria bidentis (assembly GCA_018326385.1). Taxonomy (NCBI): domain Eukaryota; kingdom Viridiplantae; phylum Streptophyta; class Magnoliopsida; order Asterales; family Asteraceae; genus Flaveria; species Flaveria bidentis. Next base: position 1,573 of record BJCM01208633.1, read on the forward strand.
AGTTAGTATAAGAGCATTGCTGGAGATCTGTACTGTTTTGTAGTAACTAATGATTACTCAAGATTCTCTTGGGTGATGTTTCTAAAATCCAAATCAGAGACATTTGAATCATTCAAACATCTATTAACTACTTTGGAATCACTCTACAAGCTGACAGTAAGTAAGATTCGATCAGACAAAAGAACAGAGTTCAAGAATCAATGGATAGAGGCATTCTGTAGAGAGAAAGGAATTGTTCATCAATTTACTTCTGCCTAAACTCCAAAGATGAATGGGGTTGCTGAAATAAAGAATCAGAGCCTAATAGAGACAACTAGAACAATGTTAGCCGACTCTAAACTGCCTTTTCAATTTTGGAACGAGGCAGTGGCAAATGCATGCTACACTCTCAATAGAGTCTTGGTGGTCAAACGTCATGGGAAAACATGTTATGAATTGCTCTAGCGATGTAAACCAAACTTGGAGTATCTTGAACCATTTGGAACACCGTGCATGTTGTTAAAGAAGACCCTGACTGGGAAGTTTAGTGAGAAGGCAGAAGAAGGTATCTTTCTTAGATATAGAATACTAGACATGAGAGTTTATAGCAACTTAAAGGGTCAAGTAGAAGTGTGGTGCAATGTTGGTGTCCAAAGATACACCACCCCTGCTGGAAAAGTACCTTCCTTCTTCTTTTACTTTGATGGATTTCTTAAGTCCTTCAATCTACTGCCTTCTCATCCTGATGACGAGTTGTTTGTCATAATGATGTACGATGTTCTGAACACTCCTCCACCAGATTTGAAGTAAGTGATTCTTCCTCTAATGATGAGGCAGTTGAGGCTGTAAATGTGGACCAGGAGGAACAGGTTCCCCGTAATGAAAGCACACAAGCGTCTGATCTTAATGCCACTCATACTTCTGAATGTCATACTCCAACAACCACAGATTTGAACTTGGGATTCAAAATCTAGACACTGAAGTAGTTGTTCCCACCACTCTTGGATCTTGAATTAATGTGTATCATTCCCTAGACAACATCATTGGGGATGTTCTATCTGGAGTTCAGACACGAAATTAGCTATACTTAGCTAACTATGCCACAGTTTTAGAAAAAAGGTTATCTACACGATGGTGCTTATCGTTGTTTTGTGTCTCAATTTGTGCCAAAATATCTAAGTGAAGCCTTAAATGACGAGGCATGGGTTAATGCCATGCAAGAAGAACTCCTTTAGTTCAAGATGTTAGGAGTATGGACTCTTGTGGATAGACCAAAATGTGCAAAGGTGATTGGCACTAAATGGGTTCTTAAATGTAAGAGAGATGATCAAGGAGTCATAATCATAAACAAGTCTAGGCTAGTTGTTCAAGGGTTCAAACAAGTAGAAGGCATTGATTACAATGAAGTGTTTGCACCGGTGGCAAAGATGGAAGCAATTCGTATTTTCTTAGCTGATGCATCCTACATGAAGATTAAGTTTATCAATTGGATGTGAAAAGTGCATTTCTGCATTGTGAAATCCGTGAAACTGTGTACGTCTGTCAACTGTAAGGATTTGAGGATCCGTATCATTAGGAAAAAGTCTATAAATTGGACAAGGCTCTATATGGACTTCATCAAGCTCCATGAGCCTGGTATGAGAAACAATCTGCTCATCTGCTGAAGCATGGATTTCGCAGAGGAGTCATTGACTGTACATTGTTCATCAATGAGACTGGTACAGATATATATGGATGACATCATTTTCAGCTCCAAAAATGTAGCTTTGTGTAAGGAGTTTGAATCTGTAATGAATGTTAAGTTCGAGATGAGTGTTATGGGAGAGATGAAGTTCTTTCTTGGGTTACAGGTGGATCAGACACCAAATGGAATCTTCCTGTATCAGTCCAAATATGTTGGAGATATCCTCAGTCGTTTTGACATGGAGAATGCTACGGCTGCTGGAACACCACTTCCCACGAATCACGATGTGGCACCCGATGATAATGGTGATTTGATAGATGCCACTATGTATTGAGGAATAATTGGATCTCTTATGTATCTCACAACATCTTGTTCTGATATTATGTATGCCATGTGTCTCTGTTCCATATATAAGGCTAAACCTAAAGTAAACCATCTAATTGGAGTTAAAAGGATCTTTCGTTTATCTGAAGGGTACTTCGACACTCGGGTTGTGGTATCCTCATAATGATGACTTTGAGCTTTCAACTTAAAGTGACTCGGATTATGGTGGCTGCAAGATGAATTACAAGTCAACATCAGCTGGATGCAGTTCTTTGGAAGTCGGTTAGTCACTAGGTAATGTAAGAAGCAGTCATTTGTTGCTCTGTCAACATGTGAAGCTGAATATGTTGCTGCTACAAGTTGCTGCTCCCAAATTATTTGGATTCAACAGCAAATGTGAGACTACGGTTTGCAATTTTCTAACACCCTATCTTTGTTGATAATTCAGTTGCAATTGCTGTCACTAAAAATTTGGTCCAACACCCAAAAACTAAACACATCTGTATTAAATATCACTTTATACGTGACTGCTTTGAAAGTAAATTAATCGATGTCGTTAAAATTAATACGGATTTTCAATGCGCCGACCTCTACACAAAAGCGTTCGACAAACCTCGATTTTTATATCTTTTAGAGGTTAATGGCGTGAAAAAGAAAAGTGATGTGATTCAAGAATAATAGAGTTCTTAGTCCGACAAGTCTTTTCTTATTTTATCATTTACTATTTATTTTTTTTCTTTTATGGTTTCTATTTTCCTAATGTTTAAAATCCAAAAGCACAAAAAGATTTTCGGTTTTAGAATTTTAGGGGGAGAATAATTTTAGTTTCAGTATTTATTTAGTTTCAGTATTTAATTACTTAAAAAAACCGAGGAAGGGAAGATAAGCTTAAAGAAATGAAATCAAATCTGTGATTTTGATTCAAAAATTATGGAAAATGATAGTACACATGGAACAAATTGTTTGTGACAACAAAAAGATTTAAATGTTCAAAATGCAATATTTAAATTATATGTCTGAGAAGTCTAAGCAAAAATAATGAAAAGTGATAGTACACTGGTATGCCACCAAGGTAACATAGAGAAAGTAGACCTAGGGGTTGCTAGTCAATCATATAATGTGTTAGTAGATTCAACACAATAGATGAGTCGACTGCATTGGTGAATAAAATTCAAACTAATATGTTCAACTTGCTGTGGGTTCTCATCTTATCCCTGGTTAACAAAATTAACGCATTTCCAATAAGGGGTGACAAGCAAAAACAAACGCCACAAATGTGTGCAGAAAACCATAAAAATGAGCAAAGCACATGTAAAAATTGACTAAGCGCAATCAAGCTAATGACTAATGTTGTTGGTGCATTATGTGCAAAAGAAAAAAAATTCTATGCTCTAACAAGAAGATACGCTGTGTGTCTCTCTGTTGTGCGATGACACTTACCTGAGGATAAACATAACCTAAATATTCTAGAATTCATTGTTGTGTGCACCTCTCTGTTGTGCGATGGCACTGACCTGAAGCTTGCCATATCTTTGAAAGCTCTTAGAATTGTTTCTTCTTGTCAAATACCCATAGACTGCTCAAAAATCTCCTGAGTAATGTTGATTACCATATAAGTGTGGGATCCACAAATGCTTATTGAAATAATAAAACCTAAAGAATCACCAATGTGAGTCGACAATCTGTGTATGGATTTAAAATGGACAAATATACTAACAATCATCGTGGCTGCAACTCTCGACAATCAAAATCATGGCGTGCTTCTTATAGCTCTAGTATGATTTCCTAAAAGTGCTATTGACTCTCAGACATATGAAAATCTTGTATCAAAGGACTTGTAAAAAGGGTCCCAAATGATTATGGTATACTTGTATGATTCCATATGAATCCTTCCAGAAATGATAAAATTAATTGAAGCTGATCTACTCAGGAGGAAAAATCAGTGAGATGATGTCTGAAAATTTTTAGTCCACCTCAAACCAAAATCACAAATATATGTTTTCTTTTTTTAATTAAAGTTGCCTTTCTGTTTTTGTTTTCCGCTTTGCATAAATGTCGGACTAAGTAACTAGATGAATACTATGAATCACAAAGTGAAAGGATTATGTCAGAGGTGATCAAATGTTTTAAATTAAAAGGATCACGTCTGAGGTGATCAAATGGTTTAGGATTAAAAAGGATCACGTCTGTGATGATCAAACGGTTTTCAATTAAAAAGGTCATGTGTGAGATGATAGTGGTTCATAATGTTACATATCAGAGGTTAAATTTTAAGTGTTTGGAAGTGTAAGATATCACACTCATAAGTATGAGTCAATCGTACGTATGGTCCATAAGTATGGTTCAGTCACACGATTGGACCATAAGTATGAACAAGTCACACGATAGGACCATGAGTATGGAAATAATCATGCGATTGGATTATAAGAATGAACCGCTCGTACGACTGGATGTAGGAGTCTGAGCCAGTCGCACGACTGAACACCAGTTGAACGTTTGAATCATGTGTATGGGTGCAATCGCACGTCTGAATCTTAAAAACAGTATAAATATAGGGTTAGTCGATCGTATTCTTTACCACCCTTCAAAACTTTTAAAAACCGCTCATACGATGACACTCTGTTAAAATTTTGTTTAACTAATATTATTGCTTGATTGTGATCCTAATGTGTTTCCCACTTATCTATAGGTACTGTGCAACTAAAATCAACCTAAATGAAGGGTTTAATCGAACCCTAAATGAATGCAATTGTAAAGATCAATAACCAGGACTAAACTCTTTAAATAGACCTAGTAAATGGACACTAATGGTGATTTAAACAATACTAATTGTCATCTCGAGTCTTTACTATCGAAATGAATATAAACACAAAGTATAGAGTCACGTCTTGACAAAGTTTCACATCTATTGTGTTCAATAGTGAGATATATTAAAGGACACGCTGATGAACTTCAGTCGCCAAAACTGAGCCAAACGCATGATTCAATCGCACGAGTGAATCATACGTGTGGGTCTAGTCGAATGACTAACTTAACCCCATGGCTGAGTGTACAACTAAGCTCAGATGCAGGCTCAATCATACGACTGAACTCAATCGTATTATTGATACATCTGTATCTAGTTTAGGAGCTTAATGTAATATGTCTATCATGTCTTACATATATGTAATTGAATGGGTATGAATGAAATACAAAGCGTGTTTGATGTTTCTAATGTTTAATATTTCATTATTTATTGTGTGATTACTTATAGTGAACTAAATATATAGGTTTGTGGTTGTTGTACATAATTCTTAGTCAATAATGATTGAGGAACATGTTCAAACTTAATCTTGTGAAGTTCTCATGCGAATGGACCATGCTAATGGACCGTACGCATGAATACTTCATGCTAATAGACCAGTCGCATGACTGAACCAGGAGACTGGATCAGTCGCACGATTGAGACATAAAATTGGCTCACTCTCATGACTAAACCTTGAGTCGTGCCGATGGATCAATCGTACGACTGAACCATGCTAATGGTTCAGTCGTACGATTGAAAGCCCTTAACCTATAAATACCACATAATTCGTGGAAAAACGTAACAATGCGAATACCTACGCACATTATCGTACCCTAGCCATCTAGAGACTCAAGAAAACCTGTTCCAAGTTCATAGATCATAGTTGATCGTGTTCTAGTCATTCGTAACATTTCATTAATCGTTAGATTGATCTGAACTGTGTTCTCCCTTATTGGATCGTCAATCAAATAAGATTCCGCCCTATTTGAGTTGGTATACGCGCAGAATCAGTCAGTACTCCGTATGAAAATGGTCCTAACAAGTGGTATTAGAGCTCTAGCTCTTGATTTTGCGTGTTATTCGATTGTTTTGAAGTAAAAATCACGTTTTTTCATTAAAAAAACACCATCTTTTTGAGTAAAATAGTGTTTTCGTTAGGATCATGTATTGAACGAAATACTAACTAATTAATGTGTATACCGAATCAAATAGTGCGGAATCCTATTTGATTGGCGATCCAATCGGTGAAAACGCATAGAAACAATTATGTATTGAATCTAAACGTTAAGAACAATTACGAATCGATCTATTGCGATTTATGAACTTGGAGTAGGTTCTTAGAGGTCTCTGGATGGCTAGGGTACGTTTGGAGTCGAAGTGTATTCAATGCTTGCGTTTATTCACGAATTAGGTGGTATTTATAGGTTAGGGTTGCTCATTCGGGCGACTAAACCATTAGTATGGTTCAGTCGTGCGATTGAGCCATGCGGTTGATCCATTTGCACAACTGAGTGTTCAGTCGTGTGACTGAGCCAATCTTATGTTACAATCATAGGACTAATCCAGTCTCCTGGTTCAGTCGTGCGACTGAGTCATTCGCATGAAGTTGTTCATGCGTATGGTCCATTCGCATGATAACCTCATATTACTAAGTTTGAATGTATTAATTGTCATTACATTATTTATATTAGTTCAATCAACCACAAACCTATATAATCAACTCAATATGCGTTAAACAACTCAGTAATGAAATGTTAAACATTATAAACACAACCAAACACTTGCATTTCATTAAGTACCCAACTATTACATATGTATAAGACACTAAAGACATAATACATTGAGTTCAGAAACTAGCGACACATGTATCTTCAAACTCCCCCTTGAACCTAGTTTCATCTAGGTGGTGTTTTTTTACTAAAACATCTTCCCCACCTCTTCATCTGCAGGAGGTCTGCATGAAGAAGATGTGGACCTATGTCTTCTGAGATCTTCTAACCTCTTCTCACCTCCCCCACCTCCCACAACGACCGCCCACCTCCCCCCACCGGCTGGACCACCGCCGCCACCACCACAACAGGCCGGACCACCATTGCCGCACCTCCCCCCACCGGCCGGTGGTGGTGCCGGTTTTACCTTCTTCTTCTTTTTGTCATCGTCGTTCTTCTGGTCACCGAAGTTATTTTGCCGGTTTAAACCGTCTGGGGTTTCTTGACCCATGATGGATTTATCGTATTTTATATGAAAATCAAAATGGGAAAATAGGTTTAATCTAATTACAGAATATTTTTTATCATTCTGCAGATGTTAAAAACAAACAATCTTTTTCTTGCAGACTGCAGACGTTTTCCTGCAGAAAAAACAAACAACACCCTAATGTCTTACCATCTTCATAACCTCCTTATACTTCTTGTACTTCTCTTCTCTTGTGACTCCTAAGTGTATCTCAAAAGCAAAGCAGAGTCGTATCATGTTCTGAAATTGTAGAGCTTGTACAATATCTTGAGAGTCGTAGAACAGTGGCCACTTGCATAATGTGTAAACATCATCTGCAGACAAGTTTGTAAGCCATGTTGGGTCAAACACCCTGATGGTTTCAATTACACCATTCTTGTTCAAAACTATGAATGCCTCTCCTATCCTCCAATCATAGTACTACCATTTGAAGTGTGTAGTGAAGTCATGTGGCATTTCCCGTAGTGGGATCTTAGACATGGTGCGTGGAGGACTCCACTTCAGCACTATTTTTGGTTTTCCAGTTATGGCATCAACCTCCGACCTTCTGATATACCTTGTTGGTTGTTGAGGTTTGAAGTTGACCCATCTGGTGTGGTACTCTCTCTTTAGAGCTGCTTCAAACTAGCTAGACATTTTGCATGGATAAGTGTATAGCAATTTCAGCTTCGCTAACTGGTTAAGCTCAGATCCAGGAAGAGTCTTCAGGTCGTGTGGGAACCTGAAGTACTCAATCCCTTTCTCATGTTTGACTGCATAAACGTTGAGATCTTCAATATATGCCCACGCGATGATTTTGCCCGACACCTTGTGATGTTTCTTCACTTTGTATAGCTTGGTGTAGACAATCGACTTTGAAGCACTACGTTGGGCTCATAATTCTTCAAAGCATGCAGCCCACTCAGTCTTTCTGATATTGACTTCAGTGTCTGAGGCATGGGCCTTATCTTCAGTCTTGTCAGACTCTTGTTCCTGTTTATCCAGAGTCTCAAAGGTTTCACTGACGAGATTGTCTCCCAGATTGGGAATGACATTACCCTCAATGTCAGTGTACTCTGGATAATGCTGGTCAGTGACATCTTCAATATCGATCTCATCAACGTCGTTCTCGTCGTCACTTTCCACATGGACTATTGGAGCATCCTTGACAATCTCATCGGGATTGAGGTTGAACATTTCTGCAATTTGCTCGTTAGTGAGATTGTGAATTATCTCTCATTCTTTAGGAGTGTACATCACCGATCTCCTGACTATTCCCTGCAGATCAAGAATCAACGTTAGCTGAGTCTTGATCTGTTGGAGGGGAGCAACATTATATTCCTCCCTTTGAAATTTAGATCTGCTTGATTTAGACATGCAACACACCAATCATTAGTTAATAATCAAAACAGAAACATTAAAATTAAATACAAACATTCATTACATTAATGTGATACAAGATTAAAATACATATGATTTAAAGAACATAAACAACTAAGTATTACTCTTGTCTTGGATCATGTACTCCTCTACTAACGGGGTGAATATGGAGGCACTTTGGTCTTGTTCTTTCTTTGTCCTCCTCTCTCTTGCAGATGTGGCACCCGCAGCAGATGTATCATCATCATCATCACCAACATTATCATCATCATCACCAGTATCAGTATCATCCTCATGGTCATCATTATCATCATTATCATCATCATTGTCATCATCATCACCGTCATCTCCATCTCCTTCCTTGATCTTTAAGGGCTCATCCTTTGATCCTTTGAGCCTCAGCATAATAGTCTTGTTGGTAGTCTCTAACTCCTCTATCCTTTTAGCTGATTGGGCATGCTGCTCCTGGAGTTGGGATATCTCTACGCTCTGTGCAGCCGTCTACTATGCCTGCTGCTTGATCATCTGTGCCTGCTGTGATATCTGTAGAGATGGGCAGCAGTATGTTCTACTAGCTGACGAATTTGAGCAGTCTTCTCGTCATCGATAGCCAACAGCTTCAACAGCATACGGTTAAGTGCGGAGAGCTGTTCCTCTACCCCACTAGGAGGTAGAGAGGATCCAGATGGATAGGAAGGGTATGATGATGGTGTAGCATGGTGGCTAGTGGTAGTGGTGAAGATTGGGGGTGGTATAGATGAAGGTGGTGGTGGATGAGTGAAGATAAAGGGTGGTATAGATGAGGGTGGTGGTGGAGTGGGTGTGGTAGTGGTGTGTAAGGTGGTAGAGGTGGTGGCAGGTGGTGTGGTGGTAGTGATGGTAGGAGGAGTGGTGGTAGTGGTGGTGGTGGTGATAAAGGTCATCCTCCTCTTCTTCTTCTTCAACCCGTGGGGCTGATGCATCCTTTTCTTCCTCGATCCCTTCGAGGTGGATGCTCCCCTTTGAATATTGGGCTGATCTGGGGTGTAGGTTAGATCAGTCATAGTATCCCCAGACGCTCCTGGGTGATCAGCAACCGCCCTGAGCCCTCGCTTGGTGGTAACCACCTTGCTGCCCATCGTTCGAGTCAATGACTTCTCATCCACCTCCTCCTCCTCATCAGGTTGGAAGTCCGGATGGAAACCAATAGTCTTTGTCTCCCCATGGGTGGGTGTTGGAGATATTATATTAGCAGTGGGGGCGTTCAGTTGGGTGGGCTCTGCATCTCCACCATCTCCGCTGTCGTCATCATCGGAGTCATCTTCCAGGAGCTCTAACTGCTCAACATCCGAATCACTGTCCACGTGGCGCCATTTACGCCTCCCCAGCGCCACGTAATCCTCTTGGGCTAGATGCCCGAACAATCGCCTCACAGGGGGTTTTTCTTGCTTCCCCCTGTATACCTTCATCCTGCCAAAGGTGGTATCATCCATCACCTCGAGCACTACCGCATCCTCCTTCCCATTTGGCAATGAGGGCAGCTTCTCATCAAATATCATCTGTAAAAACCTAGGGTACATGCATAAACCCTCTTTGCCATTCGCCTCCAAGTTCTCTATCAAGTAGGAGAAGATCATGCTAGAAAAACTGAAGGGTGGTTCAAAACCAGTGCCACATAGGCATTATGAATCTGGCATGATAGGTCATCGAACCCACCCCTTCGTGACGCTAGGCACTTGAGGATGACTTGTGCCAAGTACTTGTACTGGGGACACAGGTTGCTCTTGTTGAGCACACATGCGTTTATATCGCCAGCGTACTTCATCCTCATGAAGCACCCTCTCACATTCAGCGGATGAAGTCTGGTGGGGTGGTCTGTATCATCACCTAGCCCAAGTACTCGCTAAATGTCCGCATCAGTGATCTCTATATCCATCCCAAAGATAGAACTCCTTATGATGTACGACACATGTGACCGATCAACCAATGCACCCTCCTAGAAGGCCTGCTGAATAGACCTGTAGGGAGTGGATGGTGTAGAAATAGCCCGGTAGATCCTGGATCTCTTAAGTAAAGCGATGATCCCTGCAAACTCGGCACCATTCCGAGTCGTGGAATCTATGTGAGCACAGATGTTGTGCTTGGTGTTGGTAGACCATCTATCAGCCATCAATATGTAACACAAGACATGTAGACATTAGATAACCACACGACACAAATCAGTCTTAATTAAATTTGTTGAATTCATTCTGGTTCATTTATGCGATTGAACCATGCGATTGTGTTCAGTTGGTGGACCTGGCATGTGACTGGATTCTGTCGGGTGATTGAGCAGGCGACTGAGTTCAATCGGTTGACTGAGCCTGCGATTGGTTCAGTCGGCCAACTGAGCTCATTCGTATGATCCATTCAGTCGATTGAGCCATTCTACTAGCTCAATTGTGCGATTGGAGTTCATCCTGGCGACCAGTCGCATGACCCACTGTTCGGTCGACTGAGATTTGAATTTTAACCAATTCTTGAAATTAGATGTCGTGTAATGGTTCTTTAGACTCGCAATCACTTAACTAATAACCTAATAACTTTAATTTTAACATTTTGTTTAGTTTAGTTAGGTTATTAGTCCATTAAATGGTTCGGTCTTGTTTGGACCAATTTCTTGATTTTTTGAGTCTAATCGTCGGAGTTTTTGGCATGGTCACACTGCATTTTACCTGTATATGCACTTACGAATGTCAGAATATGAAAGTAAGTAATCAATTTGGGTTTGAGGAAATTTGGGCAGAGTAACAGTTGGCTGTGCGATTTTAGGGCGATTAGGGGGTGATGAGTTGAATGCGATCGACTGTGGCCCTATTTATACTAAATCTTATTTCAATCGGCAGACTCGACCCATTCTATTGGTTCATTCGGGTGATTGGACCTCAGTCATGCAATTGGCTCAGTCGATCACGTTCAGTCGGTCGACTGGGGTTCAGTCGGGCGACTGGGGTTCAGTCGGGCGACTGACTCATTCGCACAGTTCCATTCGGGTGATTGGCTCATTCTGACAAGCCATTCGAGTGAATGGTTCATACTCATGTCCATTCGGCTGTTTAGTGCATGAGTATGGTCCATTCGTACGGTTGGTCCAAACTCATGGTCCAGTCGTTTGATTGGAACATATTCATGATTTTGACTTTATGACCATTTTTCACTTAAACCCATTTTAAACTTTTGATTTAATTTTATGAGCATTTGATCATCTCAGACATGATCATTTTAACTTGAAAAACTTTTGACCACCTCAGACGTGATCATTTTAAGCAATTTTTCACCTCAGACGTGACTGATTTACGTTTGAAAACACGTGTGGTCACCTCATACGTGACTGATTTACGTTTGAAAACACGTGTGGTCACCTCAGACTTGACCCTTTTAAAACGTTTTGTCACCTCAGACGTGACCCATTTACCTTTGAAAACATGTGTGGTCACCTTAGACATGACCCTTTTAGGTGACTAAGATCCTTTATAGAATTCCATGACATAGTCCGAAGATTAACAAAACTAAATTGACAAAATGTAAATACAATAAAAGAAATAAGGAACAGAAATTCAAAAACTAAGACATGTTTTTGTTATTTTGTGAGGGTTAAATCCTAAGATATAAATCTAAAGAATTCATTTCCTGAAAAGGCAGCTTCAATTCATTTTGACCATACATGGACCAATTCAATTTGGAATTATACGGGATATTTAAATCATTCGGGACATGTTATCAAAACCTTTTGATGCTCTATTCTTTTTTTTTCATCTAGACTCATTAGCAAGTTTAGGAAATCATACTAGTACTATTAGATCCGCACATTGATTTGGACTTTTAAGAATTGTAGCCACGATGATTGTCAGTATACTTGTCCTCTTAAATCCATACACAGACTTTCAACACAGATTGGTGATAGCTTGAGGTTTAATTATTTCAACCAACATTTGTGGATCTCACACTTATGTAGTAATCAAAATTCCTCAGTATATTTTTGAGCGGTCTACGGGTATTTTGACAAGAAGAAACAATTCTTAGAGCTTTCAAAGGGAAGCCAAGCCTCAGGTCTATGCCACCACACAGTAGAGAGGCGGCAAACAACAATGAATTCTAGAATATCTAGGTTATGCTTATCCTCAGGTCAGTGCCATCGCACAGTAGAGAGGTACACAACCTATCTTCTTGTTAGAGAATCTTTATTTTTTCTTTTGCACATAACGTACCAACAACATAAGTTATTAGCTAGATTGCGTTTATTTTTCATTTTTTTCGTGCTTTACTCCTTTTTATGGTCATCCGCACATATTTGTGGCGTTTATTTGCTCGTCACCCCTAATTGTAATTTTGTTGATTGGTTAACCAGTGATAAGATGGGAACCCACAGTCAGTTGAACAACTTAATTTGATCTTGAGATCACCAACAAAGTCTAATCATCGATTGTGTTGAATCTACCGACATATCATTTGTGGTCTAGCAACCTCTAGGTCTACTTTCTTTGTGTTACCATAGTATTAACTAGTTTTTCTATCATTTTTCCTTTTATATTTCTCAGACTACATAGACTTATACTTTGAATTTGGCAACTTATTCAATTTAATATTTTAAAGTCCCAATTCATTTGTTCCTGTGTACTATCATTTTCCAAAGTTATTGAATCGGTATCACACATACGATCTAATTTCTATCAGCTTGCCTCTCCTCTCCCTTGTTTATATATATATATATATATATATATATATATATATATATATA
>BJCM01208635.1:0-12637 GCA_018326385.1 Flaveria bidentis
ATGATGAATGCATGCATTAATGAATGATGAAGGTAATGAAAGTCTTGCAAGCATTGTATGTCGGGACACACCATTAAAAGGTGTTAGCCCAATGGTGTGCGGGTTCGCTACCCCGGGAGGATGCACATCGGGGTATTTCTTTGTGATTGACCATTTGTATGGAACCATTGTTGCTTGCCTTAGGTACTGTGGCCAGAGGTGCTGGGTACCGTGAATGAAGGTCTATGATAGGCTTAGGTCCAGTACCATGAGTATGAAGGGCATAGCATATGATAATGGTATACCTGAACTTTATCTTAGGTACTGTGGCCAGAGATGCTGTGCATCGTGGATGAAGGTCTATGATAGGCTTAGGTCCAATACCATGAGCATGAAGGGTAAAGTTCATAGTGTTGACGAAAGGAAATGAGGTAACCTCTAGTTTGATCAGGGAAACTATAGAAAATGAATTTGCTAATGAAGGTTACAAATTCGGTCAAGAAGAAGAAACTTATATTATCGTAGCCGCTCATGGTTATTTTGGCCGATTGATCTTCCAAATTCACCCCTTTTAATCTCCATCTCCTCTCTTTTCTCAAGGTATTTAAATGTTCAAAATTTTAAAGGACTCATTGTGCGTTCATCGAATCCACCCCTTTTTATCTCCGTCTCCTCTCTCTTTCCAAGGTTTTTAAATGTCCAAAATTGTAAAGGACTCATTGTGCGTTCATCATTTATTCCACGACATGTTGTTGCATCTATGTATAAAAGTTGCATGAATACAATAAAAATTAAACTTTTATAACATTTAATTAAAATAATTAAAAATTTATCATGTTGCGTATTTTATACTTTCACAACTAAGAGTTGATTGTGTATTTTACTTTTTATGGTGTTGTTTTTGTAACGTAAACATTCCTCGATAACCCTTTGAACTATTTTACAACATTCTAACAATACCGGTAAAATCACTAGTGCTCCATGGAATTGTGACTCTAGATCCCTCATTCTCCATTTCTTTTTGCATTTCTTTATCTTTGAAACTATGTAACTGCACCAATCAATGTTCCCATGGTCCATATTTTTCGTTATAAGATCAACAATCCCCAACTTACATTTACCATTCACATGACACTCAATAAGTGTGTTATAAAACAAAACAAGAAAATTGATCGTGAACATCAGCCCATCATCATCATCATCGGAGTCACTTTTCATCCTAACAATATCCTATTTCCCAATCATCTTATTTTTATACCTATTCCTCCACTCAACCGCAACAGGTAGGGCTGTAAACGAACTGAACGTTCAGCGAACAGTTCATGAACCGTTCGCCGGGAAGTTCGTTTCCCTTATTTTTATTAATTATTAGACTAATTAAAGATTAATGACTTTTCACTAATCTTAGTCATCAATATATTAAATTGTTCCTATAGTTTTTTAAGTAACACTACGTTTGTACCGGATCATATTGGAATACTCTCCTAAAATGCTCTTGTCACACCCTCAAAATCCACGTGTAGAGTTTTACCACGAGGCGTGTGAACAAACCGGATCACAGTCAATAATTACTCAAAACGACTCTATATGCCACATTTAAAATAAAACCAACCAAAGTTCAAACTTTAAAACTATTCAAAAGCATTTTGTAAATAAGACCAACCCAAAGTAATAAAATACATAATATGGCAAAACACACCCCAATCCAAATGATCAAACACTCATAAATAAAACCAACAAAGATGTCTTTAAAATAGAGTCTTAGAATGCATGTTGGGACGTGTAGTGCTCCTATTGGCAAGCAGAGCTAACGACCTGAGAATAGCATACTAAAAATGTCAACACAATGGTTGGTGAGTTCAAGAGTTGCGTTTATCATAAATATTAACAATTGTATAGCATAAGAAGTGTATTGAAATAGATAGCTAGTCTATATTCACAAGTAATAACCATAGTGATTTCGCGATCAAAGTTTACTATGTTTAGTTTAGGACAAAATCGCACCCGTTTGACTCGAGTCATACAGGTGGGGCTTGTAAAACCCAGTAGTACTACCCAAGATTCCTGCTAGTCACCATTATTAACGATCCGAAAGTGTGAGAAGTTTTCAAGGTATTAAGTACTATGTTAAAACATACACAATTTATAATAACAAAATAGTGTTTGAGTACCAGTATGTTACCTCCCCCAGAAGAAAGTTTATAATATAGAGGGGCATGAACTCACCTAGTGTATAATGATAATGAATAAAGAGACTCATGATAGGTGCAAAGACAACCCTTAAAAGGTTAACTAGAACACACAAGTACATAAGTACGTGTACACAAAAAACTTAACAACCCTAGGTTAACCTAGTTGACCTGTTTGACCCGTTGGTGACATATTAGATGGAATATTGTTTAATCATGCAAATCAACTTATCATACACGAATATCATGTAAGTTATCCACGTGCATCATATCATCAACCCAAGTTCTACCTTGGTCATCATACCACATTAGATCATCATACACTCATGCAAATCTCAAATAATCATCATGCTCAATCAATATAAATACATCACATCAAACAATTCATATGTGAAGTCTAATCACGCACTACATGCCATGTGAAGCCACCCACGACCTCACATCCTAAACCCTGCCAATCCTACTAAGTAGGGGCCTCAGATTCGCATGCGTGTATGACAATCATTATCATATTACTAGCATACATAGTGACAACCAATTCCAAACCCAATCACGATTCTCTGAACACTAACTACTATTCAATACCATGTATGATCATCAAACCTAAATTTCTTACATGATCAACCAATCATCCATATAACTCACTATTCACATTCCATCACATTAAACATCATCAACAATCATTCTAACATGATCCTAACATCATAAGCATGCCCAAATCATCACATCCAAAGTTCTACAAAAATAAAGTTTTCCTTTTAGGAAAGTAATACCCAAAAGTGATCTAGCATCCAATTCAATCATAATCTCAACTATTATATACCTAATCAAGTTCATAGCATTCATTCTAACATGTTAATCACCTCCAAAACATCCAAATTCTCAAACATCATACACACAAGTTTCTACTTTTAGTATATCATGATCAACATCTCAATTTCATGGATTTTCTTGCACAAGTCAATTAAACTAACATCTAAGCATTACATCTAACATCTTAGCATAATCAAATCATGAATTCCAAGAACAAAAAGTTTCCTCTTATGGCAATGTATAAACTAGATGATCAATCCATAGATTTCTTGCATAATCAACATAATCTAGCATTCATACAACCTAAATAACATCCTATTAACATCTAACAATCATCATTTTAATGTTTTCATCAAATTTCATGGATTAGGGTTCATCAAGAACAACCAACATGAAAAACTAATCAAAACTAACATTTAGGTGTGTAGAAATCACCAATTGAAATTGCAAACACCTTGTAACACTTGAAACTAGATCAAATCCGAATGCTAAAGCTTGTTCTTGATTAAAATTCGTATGATGAGGGTGAGAGGGGGTTGTTTTCGGCCGCAAGGGGTATGGGGGCTAGGGTTGGGGTTTTGTGAAACTTAACTAAATTAGAATTTTACCCTTAAACCCTCCTTTAATTATGTTTTATAAAATTTAACATTTGTAGCATTTTTTTAATAATTTTTAACTACAAATCACAAGTATTATTAGTCAACAATCATAATAATAAACATTTACAACAAGTCACACAACACATGAAATATATAACACATTGTCACGTTATCACATACAATTTACAAAATTAAGATTTAAAATATTCTATAAATTCATGAACCATATTATCACAACTAATAATTAACATTATTAATTAGATTATTGTTGTTTATCATAGATTATTATTATTAAGTCACCAACATTCAACGAAAACTAGTGTGTGCTCACGACACGTGTATGCAAGACCTAACGGAACTAACGAAGTTTGGTAACGGAAAATTATCGGATGTCACATTATCCCCATGTTGAAAGAATTTTCCTCCCAAAAATTGTATTACATGGTTGTGCTACATCTCTGGTTTACTGTGTTGCTATAACGAAACTGAGTGAGTTGTCACATCATCCCCATGTTGAAATAAATTTCGTCCCGAAATTTACTCAATACCTTCTCCGGCTGTTACCGTCGTTTCGAAAAGATGAGGATACTAGAGCTTCATCTGATCCTCACGTTCCCACGCGAATTCTGGTCCACATTTTGAGTTCCAAAGAACTTTGACTATAGGTATCTTGCTTTGCTTAAGAGTCTTGACCTCACGATCCATTACTTCAACGGGCTCTTCCATAAAGCGTAACTGATCATCTACTTGTACTTACTCGAGTGATACAATTAGTGTCTCGTCAGATAGGCACTTCTTCAAATTTGAGACGTAAAATACATTGTGAACGCCACTCAGTGACTCAGGCCAATCCAATTGATATGCCACCACACCTATTCTTTCCATAATCTCAAATGGTCCAACATATCTTAGATTAAGCTTGCCTCTCTTGCCAAACTGAATTACACCTTTCCACGGTGAAACTTTCAACAAGACTTTGTTGAAACTCCAAAGATTTCCGTTGTTTGTCTGCGTAACTCTTCTGTCTGTCTCGCGCCGCAGCCATGCGGTTTCGTATCTACACTATCTTTTCTGTGGTCTCATGTACCAATTCAGGACCAGTCAATTGACTATCACCAACTTCCGCCCAAGAAACTGGTGATCTACACTTTCGCACATATAATGCCTCAAATGATGCTGCTTTGATGCTAGTATGATAACTATTGTTGTAAGAAAACTCAACCAATGGTAAATGAGCTTCCTAATTATTCCGAAAATTGATCACACAAGCACGCAACATGTCTTCCAAAGTTTGAATATTACGTTCACCTTAACCATCGGTATGCGAATGATAGGCAATACTCATGTCTAGACGCGTACCCAAAGATTTCTGTAATGATTGCTAGAAATGAGACGTAAAACGAGCATCACGATCAGAAATAATTGAGATCGGCACACCATGCCTCGACACTACCTCCTTCAGGTAAATTCGAGTTAACTTGTACATTTTGTCAGTCTCCTTGATTGCCAAGAAGTGAGCTGACTTAGTGAGTCGATCCACAATCACCTATATCGTGTCACAACCACTAGGAGTCCTGGGCAACTTAGTAATAAAGTCCATAGAGATTTGTTCTCACTTCCACAAGGGGATTTTAGGTTGTTGTAGTAACCCAGATGGTTTCTGATATTCCACTTTAACATTAGAGCATGTCAGACATTTCCTCACGTATGTAGTGCGCCTTCGTATCATGGTACATTTTGTCAGAGCCGGGATGTATGGAATACGTAGACTTGTGCGCTTCACTGATAACCAAGTCTCTTAGATTCCCATATAAAGGTACCCAAAGTCTATCCATGAAATATCGTATTCCATCAAATTTGAATTCTAAATGTTTATCCATCCTGCGTAAAGATTCGGATCTAACGTCCTCACCTTTCAAGGCTTCCGTCTGGGATTACTTAATTTGCTCGGGCAAGTGAGTGCTAATCGTCAATTGTAGGGCACGCACTCATTGGGGTTTAGCGGTTTCCTTTCTGCTCAAGGCATCGGCGACTACATTCGCCTTTCCCGAGTGGTATTTAATAGCACAATCATAATCGTTTAATAATTCCACCCAACATCGTTGCCTCATGTTAAGCTCCTTCCGCTCAAAGATATACTGAAGACTCTTGTGATCGGTGTAAATTGTGCACTTGGTACCGTACAAGTAATGTCTCCGGATCTTCAAGGCAAAGACCACTACTCCTAACTCCAAGTCATGAGTAGTGTAGTTCTTTTCATGTACCTTTGATTGTCGCGAGGCATAAGCTATTACTTTGTCACGTTGCATCAGGACACAACCAAGTCCTTGGATAGAAGCATCACAGTAAACCACAAAATCCTCACTTCCTTCAGGTAACGCTAATATCGGTGCACTACAAAGTTTCTGCTTCAACAACTGAAAAACAACTTCTTCTCACCCCATTTATAGGTTGTTCCTTTATTGGTCAAAGCTGTGAGAGGTTGAGCGATCTTTGAGAATCCCTCAATGAAACGCCGATAGTATCTGGCCAGACCAAGAAATTGCCTTATCTCACTAGGCGTCTTGGGTACCGACCAGTTCTTTATAGCCTCAATATTTTCAGGGTCCACATGTATTCCCTTCTCGTTAACAATGTGACCCAAAATTTGCACCTCACGAATCCAGAATTCGCACTTAGAAAATTTGGCGTACAGTTGTACATTTCTAAGAAGCTCCAAGATTAAACGTAGGTGTTCCTCTTGTTCCTACTTGGTCCTAGAATAAATCAATATGTCATATATAAACATGATAACAAACTGATCAAGGTAGGGTTTACACATACGGTTCATGAGATCCATGAACACTGCTGGTGCATTTGTCAACCCAAAAGGCATGACCAATAACTTGTAATGACCATAACAAGTGCGGAATGTTGTTTTAGAGATGTCTTCTACATGAACTCTCAGTTGATGATAACCAGATCTCAAATAAATCTTCAAATAATAACTTGATCCCTAAAGCTGATCAAATAGATAGTCGATACGAGGTAACGGGTATCGGTTCTTGACTGTGACCTTTTTCAACTCTCTGTAGTCGATGCACATTCGGAATGTGCCATCATTCTTCTTAACAAAGAGAACATGTGCTCCCCAAGGTGATGAGCTCGGTCGAATGAACCCTTTACCCAACAGCTCCTGGAGTTGTGTAGATAATTCTTGCAGTTCATTCGATGCTAACCGGTAAGGTGCTCTCGCAATCGGAGTAGCTCCGGGAGTCAAATCGATCTGGAACTCGACTTGGTGATGAGGTGGTAGTCCACTGGAAACACCTCCGGAAAGTCACGAACCACTGGAATGTCTTCTATCTTCTTTTCCTCTTGTTGCTGGTTAAAGACGAGAGCTAATATGGCCAAGTGGCCCTTGCGTAACCACTTTTGTGCCTTCATGAACGATATGATGCCTATAACAACACCACTCTTCTCGGCCTTATCCGAAAGCCTTTCCCCATCTACCATGGGAATACGAATGACCTTCTCATGACAAATCACCTCGGCATGCTTCTGTGACAACCAATCCATGCCTACGACCACATCAAAGCTTCCAAGAGTAACGGGCATAAGGTCAATGTCAAAGGTATGACCAGCAAGTTCTATCTTGCAATTCTTAAGGATATGCGTAATAGAGATATGCTTACCATCAACCAACTCTACAACATACTAAGACTCCAAGACAGAAGGCATATCACTTAAGAGGTTACAAAACTTAGTAGAAATAAAACTCCTATCGGCTCTAGTGTCAAATAGTACAGAGGCAAAACGACCATTAACAGGAAATTTACCAGTAACAGTAGTAGGGTCGTTTAGAGCTTCACTTGAACCCATGACAAAGGCTCTCCCTTTGGCTCCACCATTATTGCCACCATTGTTGTCACCATTACCACTATTGTAGTTATTGCCACCAGTACCATTGCCATTCCCATTCCTTCTTAGTTGAGGAAAGTTTTTCTTGAAATGCCCTTCCTTTCCACACTTAAAGCAGCCCTTTGGTGTTTAATGAGGCTGCTGAGGTTGTTGAGGCTTCTTAATCAGTTCTCCACGACAATCCTTTGCCACGGGTCCAACCTTCCCACAACTCGGGCATTGGAAACTATCATACCTGCCAGTGTGGTGGTAGTTGCATTGATTGCACCTTGGATTTTTCCCCACGTATCCACTTGGTCCTTGAGATGATGAAGATGATTGTTAAAGTTGCGATTGTTATCAAACCGTCTATGTTGATGTTGTTGTTGAGATTGATGTTCTTGAGGTTGATTGCCAGATGACGATCCCTTGCTAGTATTATTTTCCCACTTATGTTTGTTGTCGGGCACGCTTGCCACAACGCCCCGCTTGGGTAACTTCCCTTGCTTCACGGCTAGTAGGGAGATTTGCAGCAGTCACCATACTCTGAATTTCCATAACTAAATAACACAAGTATAGCTCAATCCATCAGCTCGGCGGATTAACCATGCTAGGACAAAGTGTAGCTAGCTCATGTGACCTAGTAGTGTAAGACTTGATGTTGGATCCATCCATCTTTAATTGCCAGAACTCAGCTTTGAGCTTTTGAACTTCATCACGGGGGCAGTATTCCTCGGTCATCATCGTCTTGAATTCCTCCCATGGCAGTGCATTTGCCATTGCCTGGCCAAGCATCTGCACTTGCGCATTCCACCACGTGAATGTTGCACCTTCCAGTGTTCCTGTAGCATACTTCACCTGATCCGGCACTCGACAGTTGCATCTGGTGAAGACTGACTCAGTCTTCTCAAACCATCTTACAAGCCCTACTACTCCCTCGGCTCCATTGTAGCTATGCAGCTTACAGTCCATGAATGCTTTGTACGTGCATCCAGGCGGTCATGTATTCACGTGTCAGGGTATAGGAATCAAACCGAAAGAATTAATCACCTAATGGAATATTCGTGTAAATGATGACTAGTGTCACCATTTACCTCCAAACTGTGCAGGCTGAGTGTTCAATGCCGTTTGCATGTGTTGGTTTATTAGCGCAACAAGTTCAGTTGGGGTCATGTTCACGTTGCCGGTGCCACGTCCACCATCATGCCCTCGGCCACGTCCACATCCTCTGCCTCTGTCGTCCGTATTTCACTTTACATTTAAAATACCATAATGAGTAACATTCAACATATTAATCCCATTGAAATATAGTAAATAATAAGAAATGGTGTACAGTCATAACCATAACATTTATAACCAAAATGATAACGTATCATAAATAATTTGTAAGTAACTCACAAAATATCCAATCAATGTCAAAATTCAAGTTTTCAGTTGTGTGGGAAACAACCCTTCCCACATAGGTTTAAGAAAAATATATGCAATCAAAGTTATAAGAATAAGGAGAATCAATCAAACAAAGTTGATCCATCATTGTCTCCACCGTCCAGGGCTTCTTCTAGTTCTTCCTCAGGGTCTTCATCGAAGTCTTCGGCAGGTGCAGGGTTGTCCTTGATTTGTAGTGCTGCGAGCTGTGCTTCCAATCCGGTTAGTTTGCTCTCGACGCCCACATTATGGAGATCCTGCTTGCCCATACACTCAATAAGATCCATCACTCTGCCAGCCATCTTGAAATCCCCTTTGATGGACATCGATAACCGCTCCTCGATTATGGCCATCTTTAGCCATAGCCTACGTATATCATCCTTTAGTGTGGAGTTCTCATCAGTGAGTACTCCAACTCATCGACGCTCAGTCTCAAGTGTCGCGGTCAATGCCGCCATAGCCTGCTCAAGGGGTATATCTAGAGATGGGAGGATCGGTGCTGCAGAAGTAGTTGTTGACCTAGTCCTTGGTCTAGCAGTGGTCGGCGTCGGAACACGCTCTCTACGAATCATGCGATCTATACAAGCGGGGTAATAACTCCAATCTTGTGGAGGGTCGCGCTCAGGTGGCACAAACGGTTGATCCCAGTCTATCTAACCACGGGGGTAAGGATGTCGCGGCCAGTCATACACTCAGTGAGGTACAGGTGGAGGGGATTCAGAACGAGCACGCCTCTTTCTCAAAACCCAGGATGATGATACCATGCTGTAGTGCAGGTGATGTATATGCCAATGAGTATATAGTAAAAGGATAAGTCAGGAGTAACTAACTAACTGTGTGCGGTTATAGACTAGTGTGTATGCAACCTAGTTCCCTATAACCAATGGCTTTGATACCAATCTATCACACCCTTAAAATCCATGTGCGGAGTTTTACCGCGAGGCGTGTGAACAAACCAAGATCACAGTGAATAGTTACTCAAAACGACTCTATATGCCACATTTAAAATAAAACCAACCAAAGTTCAAAATTTAAAACTATGCGGAAGCATTTTGTAAATAAGACCAACCCAAAGTAATAAAATGCATAACATGGAAAAACACGTGCCAACCCAAATGATTAAATACTCACAGATAAAAACCAACAAAGATGTCTTTAAAATAGAGTCTTAGAATGCATGTTGGACCCGTGTAGTGCTCCTATTGGCAAACAGAGCTAACGACCTGAGAATAGCATACTCAAAATGTCAACACAATGGTTGGTGAGTTCAAGAGTTGCGTTTATCATAAATATTAACAATTGTATAGCATAAGAAGTGTATTGAAATAGATAGCTAGTCTATATTCACAAGTAATAACCATAGTAATTTCACGATCGAAGCTCACTGTGTTTTGTTTGTTGCCTCCCGTCACGACTTACCAGGTGGTGACGATGTTTGTGTTTAGGACAAAATCGCACCCGTTTGACCTTGAGTCGCACAGGTGGGGATCGTCAAACCCAATAGTACTACCCAAGATTTCCCGCTAGTTACCATTATTAACGATCCGAAAGTGTGAGCACTTTTCAAGGTATTAAGAACTATGTTAAAACATACACAACTTATAGTAATAAAATAGCGTTGGAGTACCAATATACTACCTCCTCCAAATGATGGTTTATAAAATAGAGGGGCATGAACTCACCTAGTGTATAATGATAATGAATAAAGAGACTCGTGATAGGTGCAAAGACAACCTTTCAAAGTTTACCTAGAACACACAAGTACATAAGTACGTGTACACAGAAAAATTAACAACCCCAGGATAACCTAGTTGACCCGTTTGACCTGTTGGTGACATTATTGGATCAAGAAGAAGGCTGGTGCAACCAAAACCAAATCACTTAGACAATTTTGATGCTACCTACAAAGGCTTCCGAAGCTAAGCATAGAACTTCAAAGGTTGTAGAGTTCTTCCGAAGACAAAATGAAAGATCAACTTCCGAAGACAAACTGTACTTCCGAAGACAAAGAATCTACTTCAGAAGATCAAGTCCAAAGTAGATGAACTCAAAAGACTGCTTCCGAAGTATAAAGACAGAAGAAGCTTTCATGCCTCGGAAGAAGTAGCCTCTTCCAAAGTATAAGTGGCTTCGGAAGTACTTGTTCTTCCGAAGCCATTTAACCTTCAGAAGACACTGCTATGAACCAGTGGACATAAGTATGGTCTCTGACACTCCACTGCAAACCTCTGATACTGCATGACATCTTTTCAAAGAGCCATGTAGTCAACCATACTTTATTCCACTGTTCACCTTTTATGATAGTACAAGTTACCAACTTTAGTTGGTGACAAAAAGGTAAGTCAGGGACATGTCCTGACTACCATATATCATATAAGACTTTATCTGAGATACCTTAAACTATAGTCTTGTAGTATAGGCTTTAGTTATAGGATCCCAGCTGGTATAAAAGTATATCCGGCTGTAGGTAGTATTATATATAGTTTCTCATTGTAACTTATAACATATTGCTTGTACGAGTCTTGTAATATTTGAGTTGAGAAGCAATATATGCAAGTACCTTGAAAATTACTTCTTGTGTTCCTTTTCACTTATTATGTTGTGATCAACTCTTATTGACTCTATCTTTATCCGAGTGTTGTTCAAGTGAGTTTGAGAGAAAAACAAAGTGTTAGTGACATAAACCGATCCTGCAATTGGTATCAGAGCTATTTAGGCTCTTGATTGTGAGATCTTACCATCCAAATCAACCTGTTTTTCACTCCTCCCCACAACTCACTCAAAAATGACAAAAGCTCCCATCATTACTCCTGAAAATTTCAGGTCTTGGAGCAGAAGAATGGAAGGCTTCATCAAATACCAAGACAGCAAAATGTTAAACTCCATTGTCAACGGCCCGTACAAACCCAAGGTGGCTTCACCTAGAGGAAACGGTGTCATGATAGAAAAATTTGTTGAAGATTATTCTGACGAGGACCGAAAGAAGATGGACATTGATAACAATGCTATGACCATTCTTATGACTGCAATACCGAACTCCATTATGGTGGGGTTTGAGCATTGTAAGACTGCCAAAGAACTGTTTGATGCATTTGCTCAGATGTATTCAATCTCCAACGACTCCAAGAAGGACTCACTGAAGCAGCAGTTCGAGAACTTCACTTATATTGTTGGAGAGATCCTCAGCCAGCAGTATTTCAGGTACATGGATCTTATTTCTTCTCTTTAGTTTATGAAGATCACTCCCGAACTTAGAGATCTTACTAGAAAATTCATGAGTGCTCTTCCAAATGAGTGGAAATTCTACTGTGTCTTTATCAAGAGGACAAAAAACTTGAACACTCTTACTATGATTGAACTCTATGGCATCCTTGATGGATATCGCCTAGAGATGGAGAGTAAGAAGGGCCACCAAACAAGCAGACCCATGAGTCTTCCTGCTAGCAATGCTTTAATGGTTGCTGAAGGCTAAATACCTCCACAACCTCAGCACTGCCTGACTTACCACCAGCAGCCATCCTGCTCTTCTGGACCATACATCACTTTCCTTGAGACTCCAAGGTCTCAACAGGCTCAGCACAACTCCTTTCAGGAAAGCTGTGCCTTTGTCTCAGGAAGTGGACACTCTAGTGATTTTCAATACTGCTTTGATGATCTAGAGTGTTTTAGTCCAGACGGTGTAGAGTACGTGGACATAGTCCAACAGATGGCTCTTTTAACCTACAGAGCGAAGAAGTTCTTTAAGAGAACTGG